>JAMYWO010000169.1:0-32352 GCA_024220525.1 Cochliopodium minus
CAAAAAGGTAAAATCATCTTCAATTTTTTATTTTTTATTTTTTATTTTTTATTTTTTATTTTTTATTTTTTATTTTTAAAATTATTATTTAATATTTTATTTTTTATTTTTAATTGAATTTAAATTTTTTAAATTTTTATTTTTTAAATTTTATTTTTTATTTTTTATTTTTTATTTTTTATTTTTTATTTTTTATATTTTATTTTTTATTTTTTATATTTTATTTTTTATTTTTTATTTTATTTTTTATTTTTGTTTAAATTTTATTTTTAATTTTTGTTATTTCCACTATTTTAATTTTTTATTTTAAATTAATTAAAAATTAATTATTTCATTTGTTTTTTTAATTTTTAAATTTTAATATTTTTTTACTTTTTAAATTTATTTCATTATTATTATTTTGTATTTTAATTTATTTTTTAATACAGACGATTCCAATAAAGAAAAAATAACAACAATTTTAGAGTACATGAGAAACATGATAACAAACAGCAAAAACAAAAAGGAGAAGGAAAAGTTGTTCGAGCCTCTCATCTCCTCTTTCTTATTTCCCTCTTTTGAACTCCTGGAACAAAAAAACATTTCCTCTCTCTTTGATGAAAAACAAAAAACTTTCTTCGTTGAAATCTTCTGTCTCTTGACTTTGTCTTATTCTGAATCGTAATTTATTTATTATTTTTATTTTTATTTTTATTATTTTTTATTATTTTTATTTTTTTTTATTTTTATTTTTATTTCATTTCATTTTTTTTATTTTGTTTTCATTATTTATTTCATTTTATACTATTTTTTTACTATTTTTATCATTGTTCAACATTTATTTTTATTATTTTATATTTCATTATTTATTTTATTTTTATATTTTTATCATTTTTTTATTTTTTATTTTGAAATTATTTTTTATTTTTTCTTTTTTATTTTTTATTTATTAATATTGTATACTATTTTTTTTCTATTTTTATTTTTGATTTAATTTTTATATTTTCAACATTTTTTTAATTTATGTTTTGAATATTTAAATATTTTAAATTTATTTTATTTTTAATTTAATATCTATATTTCTATAGTTTTTTTTGAATTTTTATTTTGAAATTATTTTTTAAACAATTTTTTTTTCCAAAAAGAACCCAAAAAACAGTGATAGAAAAAGTAATGGAACAAATAAACAAAAAAGACTTCAAAAAAGAAAACATAGAGTACCTAGGACCAATAATAAACCACTCCAGAATCTTCCTCGACAACACAGAGTTTCACACCAAATTAATTTCCCTCTTAACTTCCGAAACTTCCGAAACTTCCTCCAATGAGAAAATTCTTTTTTGCGTTTCCAAGTGTCTTGCTTCTTTGATCAACAAAATTCCTCTCCCTTCTACTGATTCTTTGTTGGATAAAGTTTTGCCTGATCTCCTTTCTTCCATTCAATCTTCTCAATCTCTTCCTTCTTTGTTTGCTTTTCAATGGGTAAATTTTTTTCATTTTTCTTTTTTTTTAATTTATTTTTCATTTAATTTTAATTTTCTTATAGTTTATTTTAATTTTATTTTATTTCATTATTTTATTTTATTTCATTATTTTATTTTTTGTTTTTTATTTTTGATTTTTATTTTTGATTTTATATTTTATTTTTCATTATTTTTATATTTTTCATTATTTTGGATTATTTTATTTTATAATCATTTTTTAATTTATTATTTTTTATTTCTTATTTCTTATTTTTATTAATTTTTATCAAATAATATTTCAATTTATATTTTTTTTATTAATACTTCTTTTAATTTTATTATTTTTTTATTTTTTTTTATCATTTTTTTTATTTTATTATTTATTTCTTATTTCAATTTAATTTGATTTTTTATTTTTATATTCTTAACTTTATTTGGATAGATTTTGAAAGGACTAATATTGAAGGGGTACAAGAAGAGTTGGGACTTGGTGAAGACATACGTCTCCTTTCTCCAATTTCCAAAACTTCAACGAGAAACCGCTAACGGATTTTCAACTCTCCTGGGTAAAAAAATTTAAAAATAATATAAATTTAAAAAAAATCAAAAAAATCAAAAAAAATCCAATTTTAAAAACAATTTTAAAAATAAAATAATAAAAAAAAATGAATAAAAAAATGAATAAAAATAAATAAAATAAATAAAATTTATAATAATAAATAATAAATAAATAAATAAAATAATAAAAATAAATAAAATAAAAATAAATAAAAATAGAAAATAAAATAAAATAAATAAAAATAAATATAATTTTAAAAATAAATAATAAATAAATAAATAAAATAATAAATAAAGATAAAAGAATAAAAATTAAGAATAAAAATAAAAAATAAAATTTAAAAATTGTTTGTGAACAGGAAATACTCCATATTTGAATGAGGAATCATTTGCTAAAATCAGCTTTTTGTGGCAACAGAAACTTTTCACTCAACTTTTGCCTGTCCTCCTGGAGAGTTTTGGGAAAAGCAATGATGAAAATTTGAAGGCTTCTTATCTCCTCTCCATTGCAAATATCATTGGTAAAAAAAATAAAAAAAAATAAAATAAAAAAAATAAAAAAATAAAAAAATAAAAAAATAAAAAAATAAAATAAAAAAATAAAAATAAAAATTAATTGTTTTTTATTCTTTCAGGACATCCTAAGAAAGAAGTTTTAATGCCAGAAATACCAAAAATAATTCCACTTCTCCTCCAATCTCTTTCCACAGAGGACCCTTCTCTCATCGAATCTTCCCTCGAAACATTTCTTCAAATTATTGACGACTCTGCTGATTCTTTGAAAGACCACATCTCATCCTTAGTCAGCAACCTTGTCTTGTTATCTAAATTTCCTTCATATCCAAAAATTCGTTTAAATTCTCTCAAATGTTTATTTTTGTTCACAAAAAATCAAGTATTATTTTTTTTATTTTTATTAATTTTTTTATACTTTCTTTTTTAGCCTTTCCATCTTTTGTATCCCCATAGAGATAGTGTTGTCAACACCCTTATTTATGCTTTGGACGATAAGAAGAGAGTTGTAAGAAAACAAGCAGCACAAACAAGAAATGAGTGGATTACACTCCAATCAGAAAATTAAAAAAAAAAAAATTTTATTTAATTAAAATATTTAAGAAAAAATTAATTTATTTTTATTATTTTTATTTTTTATTTTTTTTTTATTTATCAATCTTTAATACAAACACTTTCCATTCTACTTTATGAGTATGTTTAAACAAATAGTAAATTTTGTCAACATTTTTGGGTTTGAAAATAAGAGTATGAGAAAGAGTCTTGTATTTCATTTGGGGAACATCAATGAAAACATTTTTTTGCAAATCGTATTCGTACTCTTTCATATGTGATTCAAAAACAGGACAATTTTCTTTTGGAAAATTTGGTTTGGAGTTTAAAAGATCACTCAAACTTTTAACAAGCAAAGATTCTACTATTTCTTTTTCGGTGAGAGGAGAATCTTTGGAACTACAAGTGAAAGGATTCTCTATATTAGGAAGATTTACTATTTTGTTCATCTCTGAAATACCAAATTTAACTTTAGGCCAACTTGTATCATTAAAAGAGGAATTAGAAAAACCATATTCTCCTTTTTTAATATAAAAATAAAATTGAAAAAGAATGAAAAAATTCTTCAAAAAAACTATAAAAAAAATTAACAAATAAAAAAAATTTTTTACCATTTCCTATATTTATGTTTTGTTCTTTTATTTCACAACCTATTCTTTCTTTGTGAAACTTTGAATTAGAAACAAATCGGAAAATGGGAGTATTATCGAATAAGTTTGAATAAACCAAGTTGAAAGCAGAGTATTTGTTAGCTTCTTCTTCAGACACTTCCTCAAGTTTTCCCTCCAACAATCTTTCTACTAATAATCCTCTACTCTCAAAATTTTGGTTTCTATCTATTTCTTTTGGCCTCACATTTGTCAATACTGCAAAGTTTCCATTCAAAATATTAATTCCGCACCATGTACCTCCCTATTAATATATCAAAAACGTTAATTCAATTAAATAATGTATTAAATTGTTTTTAAATAAAAAATCTAGCCAACTTTAGGGATGTCCAAAAATATTACAACAGTTTAAATTTTGTTAGTAAAAATATTATATCCGCTAACAAAGTTGTAATATTTGGACATGTCTAAGCCAACTTTTTAATATTTTAAACCGAAATGTTTTTGAAATGTTCTTTTTCTTTTAATACTTTTATGACTAAAATTAGTTTATAGGGAAACATTTGAAGTATATTTGATTTTTATAAAAGTTAAATTCTATATTATGCTTTAATTTTAAATTGTAATTTATATTTTTAAATTAGGGAATGGATAGATGCCTTTTAAGCTTTAGAATGATATATCTCAATAATGATTAAAAATATTTTGATCCATTTTATTATAAAGAGATATATATCTTTAATTCAACAAACAAAATATTTCTTCACATTTTATGTTAATCAATGATCCTTTTCATCATATTTATTTTACCTTTACATTATCTGAACAAGATAGGATATTATCTTTGATCTCTATTTCACCAGTAGGTCTATCAATAATTTCATCTCTTCCATTCGCAATAATAAAATCGAAATGTTTTCCATTCAAATGAATGAATACGATGCACATTTTCTGATTTCGATTTTTTTTCTTTTTTTTTTTTTTTTGAATTTCAATTTTTTGAAGAACTCATTAAAGTTGATTGTGCTGCCTCATATTCAAATTCCTTCAATAAAAGCTTCCAATAGTTGTTAACCTTGACAAATTCATTATATTTCTTATTGACAACACTCTCAATTTCCAAATAATCAAGTATTTTCCATCTTATATACTTGGAACATTCTCCATTATCCTTCAGATTAGACTTTAATTATTTTTTTATTTTTTTTTTTTATTTCTCTGAAATTTATATTTAATAAAATAAAATAAAATAAAAAATATAAATCAAAATTAAAACATAAAGCATTTTTTATTTTTATAAAGTTTTTCATTGTCAACATTATACAAATTCTTTTCTCCTTCATCTTGAAGAAAATCATCAAAACCCTTCTCGTGGACGCCACTGACCAATCTCCTGTAAAAAAGAAGAGCCTCAACCCTATCTTTTTCGGCCAGTTTTCCCTTTTCTTTAGAAAGAATCTCCTCCGATTTGCCTAATTGATATGGTGCCTTCATTCTCTCCATTTCTTCCGTGATTGTGGGTATTGAGGATGGTTTTATGAACTCTACTTCACCATCATTTCCCATTCTCTTTGAAATAAAAATTATTAATGAGAAATTTAAAACATTTTCATTTTTTTATTTTTTATTTTTTGTATTTTTGTATTTTTATATTTTTGTATTTTTGTATTTATTTATTTTGATTTTAATTTATTATTTTTGTATATTTTTTATTTTTATTTTTTATTTTTTAATATTTTAATAATTTGTTATTATTTTATTTTATTTTACTTGTTTTATTTTTTATTTTTTATTTTTTGTTTATTTTTGTATTTTTGTATTTTTTTATTTTTATATTTTTATATTTTTGTATTTTTTTTATTGTTTTATTTTTTATTTTTTTTATTTTTTTATTTTTTTATTTTTTATTTTTATTTTTTATTTTTTATTTATTTTATTTTTTGTTTATTTTTTTGTTTTTTATTATTTTATTTATTTTTTATTTTATTTTATTTGTTTTGTTTTTTACAATAGCGGGATAAAACCTGAATTTTCCTTTGAACGATATGGCTTTGCATAAAATTTTCCTAAAATATGAATAAAGGTTTAAAAAATAATAAAATTAAAATTAAAATGGAAAAAAAAAAAAAAAGATAAGAAAATATACCCATCAATGAAAAAATAAACAGAATTTGTTTTTTTAAAATCAAATAAAATTCCAAAAGAACATTTTTCATTAAATATGACACTTTTTTGGGTACCTTCCATTGCTCCTTTATTCCAAAGATTTGCTGTTAAAACAAAAATTAAAAAATAAAAAATAAAAAATAAAAAAAATTTAAAATAAAATAAAATTTAAAAATTTGAAAATAATTTAAAAAATATTTTAAATTAATAATATGTTTTACAAGAATAAGGATTGAAGCAAAAACTGAGTTTGTCTTCGAGAATGTTCAGATCACATACTTTCATAAAATAAGTGGAAACACCCAACCCAATAGATTTTTGTCCAGAGTTGTGAACTTTGATCTCAATATATTTCACACCATTCGTATATGCTTTCGCAAAAATAAAAATAATAATAAAAAAAAATTAAAAAAAAAAAATTATAAAAATTATAAAAAAAAAATAAATATTTATTTTTCTTACGGATGCATGATGTTGTAGATATACGATCTTTTAACAGAAAATGAATTCAATTATTTTATTTTTTTTTTTTTTTTACTAGAGGCATTTTTTTTGATCAATCTATGAGAACTCACTTCCAAATAGGATTCGGGAAATTTCATTTTGTCTTTTATTTCGCTTGGAAAGAAAGGGAGATTAAAAATTGAAAGATAGATTTCTTTGAAATTAGAATTTTTATTTGATTGTGCTAGTTCATGATCAAAATCTCTTTCCAATAACATCTTCCAATAGTTATTATCGTTAACAATTTCATTATACTTCTTATTGAGAAGACACAATTTTAATTTATCCTCAATTTCCAAATAATCAAGTATCTTCCATCTTATATACTTTGGAACATTCTCCATTATCCTTCAAAATAAACTTCAATTTTTTATTAATTATTGAAAATATATTTTTTTGATATTAAATCATGAAGGGAAATTCTTGTATTCAAACAAAAAAATGAAACCAGATCTCAAATATCAAATTTGTTTTTTTTTTTATTTTGAATTGAAATCATTCTAACAATTTTTATAATTTTTTTTTCAAAGGTTTCTTTTGATAACTTTGAAATGATCAATATTTTCCAATCTTTCCTTTTCATTTATTGCACAGTGTTCAGCATAATCAAGTTCTTGAACTCCAAAATCGAAAAGAGCAACCTTATGCTTCATTTCCTCAGTGATTATAGGAAGAGAAGTAGTCTTAATAAACTCTATTTCGCTCGAATTTCCAAAGCTCTAATTTTTTTAAAAAAAAAATTTAAATTTAATAAAAAATTAAATAAAAAAAAATTTAAATAAACAAAATATAATCTTACAAAGGAAGGAAAAAATTTAAAATTTCCGTCAAAAGAAATTGCTTTTGTAAAGATTTTCCTACAATTTTTTTGTTAACAAAAAAAAATTAAGAATCAACATTAAATACAAAATTATTTCTTTTTAAAAAAATGTTTAGAACCCATTAAAACATAAATAAACGGACTTTGTTTCAACAAAATCAACCAAAATTCCGAAAATATCTCCATCTTTAAATTTGGGTACTGAATGAGGAGTTTTTTTAATATCTTTTTTCCAAACTCCCGCTGAAAAAATAAAGAAGTAAATAAAAAATAAAAAAAATAAATAATGAATAAAAATGATAAAATGAAAAAATAGTTTTAAAATAAACTAAAAAAAACAAAAAAATTATTACTTGAATAAGGGTTGTAATAAACATTATTAACACTGTTGATGATGGTATCTATTTTCAACCCAAAAAAATATGGGGATACTCCCATACAAACTGCTTTTCCACCTGACCTGATGATTTTCATTTCTACATATCTTTTGCCTTTCGAAATCGCTATTCATTCAAAAAAGAAAATGTTGGAAAGAAAAAAAAGTTTAAAAATTAGTTAATATTAACAAGATATTTTACGCATGCAAGCACAAGTGATTATACTCCCTGATAAAAAAAAATATAAAGTCTTTTTCAAACATGTGTAAAAAAAAATTTAATTAAAAATAAATTATGGAATGGATAGGTTCCAATTGAGATGTGGAATGATATATCTATTATATGATCTGATGAAATTAAAATTGCTTTTTATTATAAAACATGAAATGTTGAATATTCTTTTTTGTTTCAAAAATTACCTCCTGCTGATATTTTATTCAATTTATAAGGATGCATCACTAAATCTTCAATTGGAGTCTTAGTGGGGAAAAAAGGGATGAGATACAAAGAAAGATAGGTCTCTTTGAAATTAGATTTTTTATTTGAGTTTTGAGAAAGATATTCTTCCCCAAATTGAAATTCTCTTTCGCATAATCGCTTCCAATAGTTGTTATCGTTGATCATTTGGTTGTATTTTTTATCGAGAAGACTCAATTTTAATTTATCTTCTATTTCTAAATAATCAAATATTTTCCATCTTATAAACTTTGGAACATTTTCCATCTTGTGATTTGTTTATATAACTGTTTACTTTTGGCTTCAATTTTTTATAAATTTTTTTTTTGTAAAAAAATTTTCTCTGAAATCTTTTTAATCAAATCAAATTAATATAATAAAATCAAAGGTGAATGTGATCTAACACCCACTCTGATTTTTTGTATTTACTTTGAAAAGGATAAGGATCTTTGAGATAGTTTTGAATGGAAGATCTCCCAATGATGTGGCGAGTGAAAGTCATGATTATGTCGTCCGCGACACAGTTGAAAATGAAGACCTCTTCAGGGATGTTGGAATATGCAAGTATTGGGGGTTGGTTGTTAAACACGTAAGACAAAGTCTTTTTTTCAAAGTCTATTATCATTCCAACGAACATTGGTTTACTCAATTTTTCTTTCTTTCTAATCTTTTGATCACAAAAATTTTAGATTAAAAAATGATTTAAAATAATAGTTGAAAAAATAATAATAATACTAAAACTAAAATGAAAAAATTAAAAAAAATAAAAAAAAAATTTTTTTTGGATTTTTAATAAAAAAAAATAAAATAAAATAAAAAGAAAATAATCTTAAAATTAAATTAAAAATAAAATAAAAAAAAATTAAGAAAAAACATCCAAAAAAAAAAAGTAAACTTCTTCACTTCGAATACATCTCTTATCATATCTGGTTTCAAACCCAATAGTCCAAACTCCTTCGTCATCACCAATACAACCATCCCACTCTATCTTTTCATCTTTAAATTTTATTTAAAAACATCTTTTTTTTTAGAAAAAAAAAAATAGATTTTACTTGGGACTCCTATTCCATAAAAGAAATCCCCATTCTTTAAATAAATTTGATTAATTTTAAATTTTTTTAAATTTTTTATTTAAATATTTGAAATAAATAATTTCTTTTTTTTACAGTTCTGTCGAGATAAACTTCCACAAAATGAACTCCTCCCTTTAAACTTTTTTCTGACATAATACAATTCCAAGCAACGTATCCCTTTTCTAATAAAAAAATAATAAAAAAAATAATTTTTTTTCTTTTGAACGATACCTGTGAATATCGATTTTCCATCAGGACTAACATATATTCTTTTTCCATGTCTATTTTGATCCCATTTGGGAAAGAGTGCATATTTGAAATATAAACAATAATCGTTCAATTTTTTCTCATATTCTGTTCTATTCAATCTCTTCACCAACGAATCCATTTCCATCTCATTGTCGGAATCTTTCAAATGGACAGCACAGATATTTTTCCAGACGATATTTGCACAATTGGAATTGGATAGGAGATGCAAAAAGAATCTGTTCAATCCCCATACTTCAAATAAATCATTGGGTGACAAATATTTGAAGATGTTCGAAAGAATATTCTTGGGAAGTTTCTCAAAGGGAGATAATTCTCCTTTATATTCTCCAAATAAAATCTGCACATCTTTTTTGGTGAGAATTTGTGATTGAAAATCAGACATTTAATTTTTTAATTGAAATATTTATCGATTTTTTATTTTTTTAATTACAACCTTTTTACATAAAAAGAAATAAAAAAAATTTTGGTAAAAACCTTCTTTTTCAAACTCCAATAGTTTCACAACAAAATTTTTTTTTTTAATTAAAAGATTCAAACAAAAAAAATGGTTCAAAAAAGTTTTTCTAGAAAAAAACAAAAAAAAATAATGAAATACTTTCCATCTCATCAACATTGATGTAGATTTTCCATCTTATGATATGTTTATTTAAGTATTTTTGTGATCGATTCAATTTTTTTATTAAATTTTTTTTTTTAATAAATTTTCTCTGAAATCTTTTTAATCAAATCAAATCAATATAATAAAATCAAAGGTGAATGTGATCTAACACCCACTCTGATTTTTTGTATTTACTTTGAAAAGGATAAGGATNAGAAGATTTAGTGCCCAAAGAAGTTGAAGAAGAGGTAATAGGCTTGTTGCTAACTTTGGATTTGTTTTTAGAAGAGGTCTTTGAAGATTTGGTAGGTTTGATGAATTTATCATTGGAAGTATCAGAAGAATCAGATGCAAAAGAAACAGAAGAAGGATTAGATGTATTAATTAGATCAGATGTTAGATCAGATGTCACATCAGATGTTGTATCAGATGTATTTTTTGGATCGGAAGAAGAATTAGAGAGGAGATCAGGGACGGAGATGGGACCAGAGAAATCTGAACCCATACCCGTGATGATGTTGTAGACTGGCACTTTCTTTTCGGAGACGAGGAGGTGGTAGTCTTTCTCAAAGTCCACCACTTGGCCCAAACTTCTGGGAATGAACACATTTTTGAACACTTCCTCCTCTACTATTTCCTCGTTGGTCATATCTCCTCTTTTTTCTATAAATTCTTTAATCTACAATAAAAAAAAAAAAATTTAAAAATGTTGAAAAAAGTCAGAGAAATAAAGTTAAAAAAAAAAGACAAAAGAAATTAAAGTATATCAAAACAAGAATAAAAAATAAAATGATCTGATGAAAAAAACATAAATAAAAAAGTTTTAATGTATACGAAATGAAAAAAAATAAAAAATTTAAAAATAATTTTAAAAAACAATTAAAAATAAAAAAATTTTAAAAATAATCAAATGAAAAAATTAATTTCTTTTTACTTTTTCCAAATAAGGTTGAATTAAGGAATCTTCAATGGTTGGATCGACCACAAAGTCGAAAAGCTGTTTGGTGGTCATTACTTTGACACCATGCTTCTTGAAGAAAATGTTGATATTTTCACAATCCTTTCTGAGAAACTCTAAAGCATTAGGGTGTTCATGTTCGACTGATTGGGAGACATCAATATAATATAATTTTTTTTTCCAATATCTTTTTTAAAAAAAAAAAATTAAAATAAATAAAATAAAATAAAAAAATGGAAAATAAAAAAATAAATAAAATGAAAATAAAAAAATAAATAAAAAATTTTTTTTTTTTATTTACAGAATATTGTATTCACTGAGATCAGCGTGTACTAATTTTGCTTTTTGGAAAATGTTTCTCACATCCACAACACACTCATAATACAATTTGATAGCTCTTTTAGTATTGAAAGAAGCATCCTTCAAACGAGGAGCAGCAACACCATCCTTGCCTTAAAAAAGGAACATTAATTTTAAATTTTTTATTTATTTATTTTTTATTTTTTATTTTTATTTTTTATTTTAATATTTAATTTCAAATTTTTTATTTTATATTTTTTACCAATCAGTTCCATCAACAAAACATGTTGTCTAACTACAAAAGGCTGAGGACACCTAATGTCGATTTTTTTCAAACGAGAAAGATTTCTAAATTCTTTTTCAGCCCAAACTTTCACCATTTTTCTGGGGTTGTGTTTGGAGTATCCTGTTCTGAATCTGAATTCTCCTGTTACGTATTTATCTCTGTCTTTAAACACTAAAATTGATGTTTTGTAAATTTTCACACCAAATTCTTGTCCATCTAATTATTTCGAATATAAAAATTAAATATTAACAAAAAAAATTCAAATAAAAACATAAAAACATTTTAAAAAACGAAACAAATTAATCATAAAAAATAAAAAAAAATCATTCTATTTTATTGAAAAGGATTTCTCCAAAAAAAAAATTCTGTTTAATAATTTAAACAGAATTTAAAAACAAAATAAAATAAAAATAAATAAACAAAAAAAAAAACAAAAAAATTTCATTTTAAAAAGGATGATAATAATTTTTTTTTTTGACCTTTGTTTGATGCATAATAAACATTCGCTTCCTAAATGAAAAATAAATATCCGATTGAGGAATTAAATTTAATTTTATTTTTTCAAAGATTATTTAACCTTTCCTGTACTTATACAACCCAAAACTTCATCTATTGCTCCACCATTCAACAATTTGAATAAAATGATTCTCGTTCTATCATCCATCACCTGTTCAGTGGTGGCTCTATGAGATTTATCTTTTATTCTGTATCTATTCAATTCTTGTTTCTTTTCATGCACTTTGATTACATTCTCCACCTTATTAGGCAACTCTAATTTATCCAAATGAACAAATTTATCGTATTTTTCTGTTAATGATTGTAATTTGCTTATTTGGTATTCATCTTTGTAAAATTGATTCTCATATTCTTCAAATTCGTTTGCATATTCTTCATCTTCATCATCTAGTTCATAATCTTCATGATCATATTCTTCATTCTCTTCCAATTCATTGTTTTCCATTGTATTTACATTCACATTGGTCACGATGGTTTCAATTTTTGTCTCCATTTTTTTTTTATTTCTTGTTTTTTTATCAAATATAAAAAAAATAAGGCATCTTTATCAATATATCTCACCAAATCATTTCAAATAAATCATTAATTTTGCGGATGGAATATAATAGAATCTTAAAAAGGATTTTTTATCTTTTTTCATAAATCCATTATTAGTGATTTTTATTGTTTAACAATATTGGCCAATTTCAATTATAATGAAAACGAAACAATTGGAAATTCATTGAATGTGATCTGAAAATTTTTTTTAATAATTATTCAATAAAGTATAATTAGTAATTATTGAATCAAATGTCATATCAATTCAAAAATAATTTTTCTTTCTTCTTTTGGAGTAATATAAAATATTTTTTTGTTTGAAATGGAAGTGAGATAAAGAAAAATAAAAAAAAAATTATTTCAAATTTTAATGCTCTTTTAATTATACAAAATTTAAAAGTAAAAGGAGACACATTTTATTTACATCTCATATTATATAGTTTTTATGTTAGTTTTTGCATGAAATTTGGGATTTCTTCTTTACAGGAGCGTTCTTCATTTCATAAAGATAAATCTCAGCTAATTCTTCCATTGATTCTTCATTCCCCAAGGTATGCGCTTTTTCATAGAGTTGTACAGCTTTTTTGATGTCCATTCTAATCAAATTTCCCAAACGATAAATTGATGCAAGTTTATACATCGCAAGGGAGTTTCCTTGTTCAATGGATGAATTATAATAAGCAATTGCAAGTTGTGTATTTTCATAAAGGTAAATTTCAGCAAGACTAAATAAAAAAATAACGATATTAAATGACATTAAAAATAACAATAAGAAAGAATAACAATATATGGAATGAAAATAACAATTTGATGAAATAAAATAAAAAATATAATAATGGATGTGCATATATTTTGATTTGAGTTATTAAAATAGAAAAATGAACCCATTTAATTCACCTTTAATGATAATATATAATTTTGGTACCAAAATAAAAAAATAGAAAAAAATAAATAATACCTCAACATAGCATTACTATTCTGGCTTAATTTGATAGAACCTTCGAAATAATGAAGGGAATGTTTTTTATCTTGTTTGAATCCTTCCCCATTCCACAAACACATACCAATCAACCATAAACAATAACCCAATACATCTTTTTTATGCTCTATCGAGTTATTCTCTTGATAATATTCTGAAAAACTTTTGGCGGCAGAATATTTATCAATTTCGGCATCCCATCCATAGTAATACTTGAGCCCTAAAGCCATCTTATTTCCGCTTTTGGAGTGTTTGACTGTCATGTTTTTTGCCTCCGCTTCATCTTTTCTGCTTTTTATACCAAAGAGAAAGCGAAAGATCAAATCCATCTCGTTGTTTTCTCTCACATTTTCATATTCTTTTTAAATGTTTTTAATTATTGATGCATTAATTTTAATTCCTCAGTTTTTTTATCTTTGTTTATTACCTTTATCATCTCTCTTTGATGTATTCATTCTTAGGTTTTTTTTTAATATTTATTTTATTTTTGATGAAAAGGTTTTTTTTTAATTGAATTTGCATTTTAGGGAAAATTAACCTAATTCCTCTGCCTAAATATTCCTTTATAAATACGTATTTCTTTTATAATTGAAAAGATTAACAGAGTTAAATAAAGAAAAAAAATCCAGCGTCAATTATTTTCTTCAAAGAAATCAACCAATCTTATCCATTTAAAATCAAAATTAAATTTAAATCTAAAAGTATCACTTTGATCTCAATTGCTTGATCCTTTTCTTCCAAAGAATTTTTTATTTAGCGGAATTTTAGAAAAAAATTAAAAATTGCCTTTAATTAAATATCTGAACAATTAAATTTAGGATCTTGATTAATTTAATGAATCAACTGGTTGAAATAGATTCGAAAAATTTGAAATATAATTTTGAAATAAATTTTTAAATTTTAAATTATTTAGTGAGTTAAAAAATAATTTTTGTGACGGTAGAAAAATTATTGTGATTGTTCACAAGAAACAGGAATAATATTTAAAGCATCTATGATTCCCTTGAAAAAAAAAATAACTAACGATTTAATTTACCAATGTTTTTGCAAAGAAATCAAAAATAAAACAAATTGTAAAAGTTTTCTTCAAAATATTGATATGAAGTTGTTTGTTTTGTAAATCTATTCAAATTATTTTGAAAAATTGAAACAAATGATAATTTAAAATTAAAAAAAATGGAGAATGATAAAATTTTCGAGTTTATAAGAGAGTCAGAAAATTCACAAAGATCAATTTGCAAAAGTTTTTGGCTGAATAAAGCAATACAACTCAATAAAGATCAAAAAATGTCTGAAGAATTGAAAGAAAAAGAGAGAAATCTGGAGAGTGAAACCTGTTTATCAGATTTTTATAAGAAGATGTGGATGGATGATTTTAATAATAGGGATCACAATCAACAAAAAAAGATTGAAGAATTAATTCTACAAAATTCAGGATGGACCCTAAATTTTAATTTGTTTGATTACAACAACTATAAATTTGAAGTGGAGAATTCTGACAAGAATTGGAAAATGGACAGACAATCTCTTCGTTTTCTTCAATCAAATCTGAGAATTATACATGAATACGTTATAAAAATGAGCAGTGAGAAATTTCTGGAAAGATATGGTTACATATCAGAGTATTTCGATATTTATAATTCAAATATGCTCTCCAAATCGTTTGATTGTAAAAGAAGAAGAAGAAATTTTTTTTTTTTTTAAATTTAAATGTAAGCAAAGTGATCAAAAAGAAGAAGGGATTGGCTGCTGCACTTATGCTCACTTCCCACACAGAAGCTATATTGAGTGAAATATATGCCACAAAGAACAATTACAGACCAAGGAAGTTCAGGGAGCTCATGTTAGCGATCAAACAACAAAAAATAATCAACGAAAATTTTTTGTTCTGGATTGATGTTATAATGGGTTGTCCACCAGGTCTTAAAAAATTCATTTTCACTTTATTCATATGACTTTATTTTTTTAGTTTTATTATTTTTTTATTTGTTTATCATTATAAAATAATTTTTTTTATATTAGTTATTCTTATAATTTCTTATTTTTTTTTTTCTTTTTTATTTATTTTTATTTTTACAATTTCTTTTTTTTTTTTTATTTTATTTATTTTATTTTAAGGATTAAACTTGAGAAACATCATATGGCACGGATTTATTTATGAAGAGGAGTTTTTTGATGAATATTCCTCTTTTTTGCTGATTCTTTTGTTGAGTGTTGCCTATCATCTTTACCACCAAAAAATTCTTATCAAAAAGAGAGAAGAAAATATTTTTGAGACAAAAAAAATATCCGCCATATATCCCAATTACTCTTCGTATTTCGATTTTAAATGTCAAATATATTTTTTTTTTTAATTTTTCATGATTCTTTACTAAAGATAAAGAAATTATTTTAATTCGTAATTATTATTTTAATAAATTTTATTTTTTAGTTAATAAAGAAATGATCAATGAAATTAGAAATTTGGTTGAAAACTCGTTTTTCATTACAAAAGAGAGAAAAGAGGATTTTTCTTTTGCACTTCAGTGTTATTTGGACAATGAAAAGAGCATCTTTCTTTTTGTTCTTTTGCCCATTTTGGAACATTCCATTAGAAGAATAGTGGTTTGTGTCAATCACTGTGAAGGTAAAAAAAATTTAAAAAAGAAATGAAATTTCCACGAAAAAAAATTAAAAAAAAAAAAAGATAGGATACTGACAATAGGACCTGACATAACTTTAACAACTGTAAAAATAATTTTAAGAATATTTTTTTAAAATTTTTTACAAGCCATTTTTACAATTCAACAATTTTTAATTTATTTTAAAGATGAAAAAATTGACAAATGAGGAAATTGAAGTGGTGAAGAAAGGAGAGAAAATTAAAAACAAAATGTTGGAAGAGGTGGGAGAAAACTCTTTAGGGATGCTTTGGGACGTGCTAGTATTCGAAGAAGGGCTGAAATTGAGGGAGATGGTTTCACATTGTGTTGTCAATGTAGAAAAAATTGATGATTCCGTTTTGAATCATCTTCTTTTCATTTTTATTCATTTTTGTTTTGTTTATTGTAATAATTTAGAGGAGAAAAACTCTTTTAATTTCTCTGATAATTTTTTTTCTCTTCTTTTCGGAAAAATGCAAAATTATCGTCCTTTCTTTCACCCTTTAAATATTTTGAAAACCAAAGTTTCAATATGCAGAGAAAAGAAGAGGATTTGCAAAGAGATGTTTGATTTAAACAATCTCAATGGTATTATTGAAGAAGACAAAGGAATTATGGATGAAAAAGTGTTGGATTTTGTTTGTTTTTTCCAATTTGGTTCAGATGATTTTAGTTTTTACGTTTCTTCTGCTCTTTCTGACAAGTATAACAAAATAAACAATTCCTTGTCTTTTATTGAAGACTTGTGCCTCTTTCTGTCCGAAAACAATAACAACAAAGAGAAAGAGAAGAAGGAAAGGATGGAGAATGAAAAGTGGAACGATTTGTACTTTGTTGTAACCTTTTTATTTTCTGGAATCAATTTTTTATTCTCCAAATCAAATGAAAAAGAAACAAAAATAAAAAATCTAATCAAATCTTTCAACAAAAGTGAAAATAATACAACTAGCAATACAAGTAGCAGTTCAAAGAAAAAAGTAAATGACAAAATAAAAAACCCTCAGTTTCACAAAACAAAGTCTCCTAACAATAACAATAGCAATAACAATAATAAAAGTAATAACAATAAGAAAAGTTTTTCAAAACCTCTTTACGATACTTTTTTCAATTTCGCTCATCAGATTCACTCCAATCTCTTTTCTTCTAAAAAAGATACAAAAAAAAACTTTGCCTTTCTTCCAAAATTCCTTAAAACCAACGACGCTTTCATTCAAAGCTTTATAAAAGTGTTAACCAGGTTTTATGAAAAAAAGAAATCCAATTGAAACTTAAAATTCAAATTGTGAAAGAAGATGTAAACGATTATGTGCCCTATTTACAAAAAAGAAATTAAAACCAAACTCTTTAAATTATTAAATAATATAAAAAATAAAAAAAATATTGTTTCTGTGAACCATCCAAAAATAATATTTGAAAGAATGAATTTGGGTAAATAGAATTAATATCAATCATAAATCTTTCATCCAAATAATTGTCTCAATATATCTCATTTATATTTTTTAACTAATTGAATCCTCAATCCAATTTTTTTCAATTCGGAAGTTGGTATATTTTATACAATAGTGGCGAAAGGATCGATTGCATTGATAGAACATTCACTGATCGAAGGAGATTTTTTGGATATAGCGAAGCATATGCTGAACAAAATAACCCCCAAAGATAAAAGGAAGAGTTTGAATGAAAAGAATGGAGAGTAATACAAATGATATAAGCTTATTAAAGGAATCCTTTAATTCTTTTTGTTGTATCAAATAAAAATAAAAAAATAGATTTGCAGTGCATTATATCATCGATCAAGATATCACATTCATGTGTTTTTCATCAACAATAATAAAATTGGGTAAAATTTCCATTCCAAAATAAAATCTCATTAAGCTAAAAGAAAAATAAAAAAAAAAAAAAAAAAATTTAAAAAATTAAAATAAAAAAACATTTTTTAATTTTAAATCAAGGTGTTAGCTATGAATATTTAGAATCTGTCTCCAAAAAATTTTTCGAATCATTTGACAAGAATACAGTGCAAGAAGCAAAGGAGAAAGATCCTTCCATTTCTTCGTTTAAGGGAGTATTGAACTCGGAAATGGAAATTTTCGGACAGCTGAAGGGCGTTGATAAGTTGTTGCCCAAATCCGAAGAACCTTTGAATGATAAAGGTCGGAAATAAAAAACTGATATGAAAAAATTTTTTATTGAAGAGGATATTTTAATTAATCGGAAATTTCTTTTCAGATTAAATTTAATAATTAAGTTAAAAAATATAATATAATATAATATAATATAATATAATAATAAAAAAAAAAATATCAATTTACAGCTTTATTAGCAGATATTAATTTTTAACTAACATAATTTAAACTGTTGTAAAATTTTGAAAATCTCTAAATATTATATTTAATTTATTAAATCAAAAAATATCAATTTAGATTGTTCAAAAAATTTTAAAAGTTGAAAATCACAAAGTTGATAGATAACAAATTTTTTATTTTTATTGTGTTTATAGTTTGATTATTTTTTATTTATTATTTATTTATTTTTTATTTTTTATTTTATTTTTTATTTTTTATTTTTTTATTGTTTTCAAAGACGAAGGAATATTCTACTTTATAGTGGCAAAGGGAGACATAAGGTTAATAGATTATCAAACGTTAAAGGGAGATTATTTCAATTCTGCCAAATTCATGATGAACAAAATCCCCTCCCACAATCAACGAATCAGTTTCAAAGAGCAATCCAAAAAGTAAAAAATAAAATGAAAATGAAAATAAATAAATAATAAAAATAAAAATAAAAGAAAAAATGAAAATAATAAAAAATAAAAAATAAAAATAAAAATAAAAATGAAAATAACAAAAAATAAAAATAAAAATAAAAATAAAAATAATATTAAAATAAAATGAGAAATAAAATAAATAATAATAAATGAAATAAATAATTTTTCTTGTTAGTTTTTGTATTCACTACATTGTGGAGGAAGAATTAACATTCATGTGTTTTGCAACTTTAACTCACAAAATAGGTTTCAAAAATTAAAATTTTTTTTTTTTTGAATTTTTTAAATTTTAATTTTATAAAAGGAGTTTGTTATGAATTTTTGGAAAAGGCAATGTCTAAATTTATCAAAAAGTACAACCCCTCTGAAATAACAGATCCCAAAGACAGAGATCCCAAGTTCTACGAATTCGAAAACAAAATAATCAAATATTTAGGCATTTACGGAAAAGTCAAAAAAGGTTAAACAAAACAAAATTTATTTAAAAATAAAAAATAAAAAATATATAGAAAAATAATATAAATAGAAAAAAATCAAAATAAAACAAACAAAAACAAAAATAATTTTAAAAAAATTAATTTTTTTAAAAAGAAAATAAGATAATCCTTTCTCCCGAAGAAGAAGAATTCAAGCCAAGGGTAAACAGGGGAAGGGAAAAAGTGAAAAACAGAAAACCCATAGTAGTTTCCAAGAATAGAGTAGATCCTGGTAGGAAAAGAGCCATCTTAGAAGACCTCAAACATGATCTTGAAAAACAATCGAAAAAATTTAAATGGGTTATTTATGCTTTATTAGTTCTCGTAAACTTTTTTTTTTAATTTTCTTTTTTTTTATTTTATTTTTCTAATAAAAAAGGCTTATTTTTACTTTGTTTTTGCGGTTTCTTGTGGTTGGGATTTTGGTTGTTTGGCCAAAGATTGATTAACTAATCCTTAAAATTTTCAGTTTTGAAAAATAAAAATGCTTACATTTCGAAATACATTAAGAATTTTAACAAAAAACAAAAAACAAAAACAAAAATAAAGAAATTTGTATAAAATTGAGTTTTTTTTTTTTAATAACAAATAATAAAAATATAAAATTTTTTTTTGAGGAAAACATTTTTAGTTATCGCTCTTATGAACACTAGATTTAAAATTAAGATCACTGTCAAACTCCTTGTCAGAAATTTCTTCTTTAAGCTGACTGTTATTGTTTCTAGATGTCATTGGAGTCAGAGTCTTACTTGAACTTGCTCCACTAGGATGTCTGAAAGTGAAAACAAGAGGAACTGAAATCAAAAGTTGTGCTCTAAATAAAACAATATGTGAGAGAACATTTTTTATGAGAAAAAATTTTTTAAACAAAAAAATAAAAAAAACTTAAATAAAAAAACAAAAAAAAACTTAAATAAAAAAGTACAAAGTGAGAATAATGAAAAAAGCAAGTAAACTCTTATGAGATGGAGGTTGCAACACTGCATTAACAACCAAAGCAATAGCAGAAATCAACATTCCAAAAGCGGACAAAAAAACAGTGAAAGCGACCCTTCCTATCGTTCTTTTTTTGAACTTTTTCATGGAAGTGATGACTTTGAAACCTCCGACAGTAAGAAATACAACCAAAATAAAGAAAATAGCAGCAGGAACGAGACTAGCAGCACGAATATAAGGAACAGTCGTCCTGTTAATTGAAAAAACAATACTGAAAGAGATAAAAATACCCAACAATGCTATTTTTTTTATAAAAAAAAATATTTAAAATTAAAAAAAATATTTTATTAAAAAAAATTAATTGCTTTTTAAAAAATTTTTAAAAAATAATTTTTGTTTAAGTAAATTTTTAAAAATGATGTTAAAAATATTAAATTCTTAAAAATTGTTTTTTACCAATACTCGTTATGACGAAGGGTATTTTGAAGTGTGAAAGACCAGGGTAGGACATTTTCTTTGAAATCAACAATTCTTGGAAAAAATAAGCTAGGGAAAGACAAGATATTGTCACAAATGCAGACGCAATAAAGTTCATAGTGATATAAAAACTGTAAACATACCTAAAATAAATGGAAATAATTTATAATAAAATAAAAAAAAAAATATAAAAAAAAAAATTTATTTTTTTGTATTTACCATCTTCTTACTGAATAAGGATCCAATGTAAAGATGATATTCAATATCAAAGAGAGATTGATGAAAATTAAGGATAATTGTGCTGCGGTTGGTTTTAATCCTTGTTGCATCGCGAATAGAATCTGTCCTCTTATTCCAACTATCAAGGTGCTGATCAAGATCACTTCCAAAAAGATCTGATAAAAGATGATTCCACCTCCTCCTGTCATTTTGATCCAGATATTTTCGTTTTCTATCACTGTAATTAGCACAGGGATGAAAGAAGAGTTTGCTGCCATTGAATTTTTCGTTATTTCTCCTATTATCAACAAGAAATCCTTCATTGGTAGCCATAATTGTTATTATAAGCTTTAATGAATTTTATACATCAATAGAGATGTCCAAAATTTTGGAACAGTTTAAAATTTGTTGGTTAAAAATTAATATCCGCTAATATAGTGTAAATTTTAGAAGAATATTCAAACTGCAAGATTATAAATCAAAGGTTATTTGATGCAAAAATCTAAATTTTGAATTATTCTAAATTTCTTAGCATCGAATTTTTGAGTTCTGTTTATATCAGATCATTTCAAGTATAATGCTTAAAATCATGGATTAATCTAGATTAATGTATAATTAAAATCATTCCAAAATTAAAATTTTTTTAAAAAAAAGATATACCATCGGGATATATCAAGTTAATTATATATATGGCATTTATCTTAATGGTATATCAAATTAATTGTTAATATATTTTTGAACAACAGTTAATTATTTGGAATTTGATATTTTTTTATGTTTATAATTTTTGATTGGGAATTACATTTGTGTTTATAAATAGGATTGGGACGGACTGATTGTATCTATTATTGTTATATTTTGTTGTTGCAAGATAATCAGGTACATTCCCACCAACAATAAATACAGCAGAAACTTTTGATTTTTTTGCTACTTCAGCATGTGTCTCCAAATCACATCCTCCTTGTGGTAGAACAATTGTGGCAAATCCTTCCAATGGAACTTGGCTATTGAGCATGGTACAAGACTCCATATCCTTTTGTGTAGATCCTAAAATTTGAGGATAAAAAATTTGAAATCTAAAAATCCGCATTGAGGGATTAAATGAGATGCTCTTGAAATTTGATTAAATTATTTTTTTAATAAATTAAAATATTAAAAATTTTTTTTTTATCATTTGAATTTATATCTCCAATTTCTTCTTACCTCCTGGGAAAATGGGAACAGTGAAAGCTGTCCATGTTCTTTTTGATGTATGTAAAAACTTTGGGGTATGGATATTGATCGTGGTATTATCCAATGGATTGTAAATGATGGATGATCGACATATACTGGCCAAAATAAAGATAATTATCGATATTTTTCTATACATCTGTTTGATTTCCAATTTTTTTTATTTTTAATTTTAATTAAATTAATAATTATTAATAATCTTAAAAACCGGAAGCAAAGAAGATTTTAAATTCTTTAAAAAGAAAAAGAAAAAATAGTAAAAGTGAAGTGATGCTTTGTTCATTAATTCGGAAAATTAAAATCTAAATTGAAAAACATAAGAAAGGGATTTGAAAAAAAAATAAAAGCAATCTAGCTTGGAGAAGCAAGTGAAAAGAGGAATAGGAACAAAAGTTCAATTAATCTTCTAATTCAAAAAAAAAAGTTTCTTGCTTTTTGAAAAAGGTTAGTCAATGTGTTTAAAAAAGGTGAGAGTAAATTTATGTAAGTTTTTTGTTCGAAAAAGATCTAGGAAGTAACGTAGTCCCTTTTCAATTTAAAATTGTTTATTTATTTTTAATATACTAAAATACATAATTTCAAAATTTTGTTTTGGTTTTTTTTTAGTTTTCCTTGGTGGGAGCATTAGAGTTTATAAAGTTGAGATTATAATCAAATTCTCTATCAGATATTTCTTCTTTTAGTTGACTGTTATTATTTTTGGTTGTGACATTAGAAGTCATATTCTTTTTAGATATAATTTCACTGTAACTAGGATGTCTAAAAGTGAAAACAAGAGGAACAGAAATTAATAACTGAGCACTATAAAATAAAATTAATTAGAAAAGATTAAAAATTAAATTGAAAAAAAAAAAATAGTAAAAATAAAATTAAAAAAAAAATATTTTACATTATAAATATAACAAAAAATCCTATCAAAACTTTTTCAGTTGGGGGTTGTAAACTTGCAAATACTAAGAGAGAAATGGCAGAAACTAACATTCCAAGCACAGAACAAAAAACACTCAAAGCAACTCTTCCTATTGTTTTCTTTTTGAATTTTTTCATTGAAGTCAACACTTTGAATCCTCCAAAAGAAAAGAAAATGATCAAAAAAATATAAACTCCAGCCGGAACGTATTGAGATGCTCTCAAAGCACCAACGTTGTATGTATTTCGACAAAATATTACAATGAAGGATAAAAAGATTCCAAAAATAGCTAAAAATTGTTTTGAAAAAAAAAATTAATATTTAATAATTAAAATTAATTAAAATTATAATTAATTAATTGAAATTAAAATTAATTGAAATTAAAATTAAAAAAAAATTATTTGGATTTATATTTATTACCAACACTCGTAAAGATGAAAGGTATTTTGAAGTATGAAAGACCTGGATATGACATTTTCTTCTGCAGTAATAATTCTTGAAAGAAATAAGCGAGTGAAAGTGATGAAATGTTCAAAAAAACAGTTGCCAACAAATTAGCAGTTAAACTTAATCCATACACATACCTTAAAAAAAATTAAAAA
Source organism: Cochliopodium minus (assembly GCA_024220525.1). Classification (NCBI taxonomy): domain Eukaryota; phylum Discosea; order Himatismenida; family Cochliopodiidae; genus Cochliopodium; species Cochliopodium minus. Next base: position 23,776 of record JAMYWO010000169.1, read on the forward strand.
ATAAAATTTAATTTTTTTTTTTTCTCTGTTACCATCTTCTTATTGAAAAGGGATCAATCACAAAGATTATGTTGCAAATTAAAGAAAGATTAATGAAAAATACGGATAATTGTGCTGCAGTTGGTCTTATTCCTTGTTGCAACGCAAATAAAATCTGTCCTCTTATTCCAAAGATGAGGGTGGTTATCATTATCAATTCTAAAATGATCTGGAAAAAGATTATTCCACCTCCTCCTGTCATTTTGATCCATTTATTTTCATTTTCTATCACTGTAACAAGGACATGGATAAAAGAAGAATTTCCTGCTTTTGAATTTTTTGTTATTTCTCCCAATATCTTTGAGAAATCCTTCATTCATTTTCAATTTAATAAGATTAATCGTCAAAAAAAATTAATTTAAATATTTCTTGGTTGATATTATTAGGATAGGGAATTACATTTGTGCTCATGAATAGTATTGGGACAGATTGATTGTATCTCCCATCATTATATTTTGTTGCTGCAAGATAATCGGGTGAATTCCCGCCAACAACAAATACAGCAGAAACTTTAGATTTTTTTGCCACTTCTCCATGTTGCTCTGTATCACATCCTGCTTGTGGTAAAACAATTGTGGCAAATCCATTCAAAGGTATTAAACTTTTCAGATTGCTACATGATTCCATATCCTTTTGGGTAGATCCTAAAAGAGTGAATTGATATTTATAGAAAAAGCAAATTTGTGGAATTTTTTTTTTTTTTATTTCTAAAGTGAAGATTATGAATAATTCTTCAAAAATTATTTCCGAACTTGAATTTTCTTATCACTTGAATAAAAAAAAACTTTATAAACCTGCTGGATAGATTGGAACTGTAAACGATGTCCATGTTCTTTTTGATGTATGCAAAAACTTTGGGGTATGAATATTGATAGTTGTATTATCAAAAGGATTGTAAATGATTGATGATTGAGATAAAGACACTAAAAGCATGAATATCATTAAATTTTTGAAAAGATCCATTTTTAATTGGAAATTATTCCACCAAGATTTTTTTTATTTATTCAAATTTTTTCTTTTATTTTTTTTTTTTGTAAAGAAGATCTAAAAATATTTAAAGTCAATTTATTTTGTTTGAAACGTTTGTATTTCGAAAAAATATGTATCAAATCATCTTGAACCTCAAATTTTACTTTTAAAAAATATATTTTAACCTTTTTGATTTTCTATAAACTAGTATAAATTTTCGTTTTGAGATTTACATTTTAACTTTAATCGAAATTCGAGATTATCTTTTTAACGAGAAAACTATTCACGAAAATACTTCTTTTATATATTCAACTATAAATATAAAAAAATTGAAGTGATAATGGAGAATCTCTCAAGTTTATAAGATGGAAATTATTTGAAAGTTAACGAAATGATCAACTATACAGCAATTGGTAAAAAAGATTTTTAATTAAGAGGAAATGAATCAAATGAGATAAACCAATTAGAAACAAAGAATCCTCTCATCTTTCCATTTGATGCTTAAGGGGAGAAATATGTAAGGAAGTGAAGCAATTTGTTGGGAGAAGAATACTTTACAATCATCTCATTAAAAAAAAAAAAAAAGGGTATAACTGATATCAAACATCCTTGAAATAATAATACAAAGTATTACATTAATCTGTAAAAAAAAAATATTTGGCACCTATCTTCCAATAATCAATAAAACTCTTATAATATTATTATAATAAAAGAAATAAATAAATAATATAAAAAAAATTTTTGAACCTATTTTGGGTGATATAGAGGATAATGGAGAATATTCCAAAGTTTATAAGATGGAAAATACTTGATTATTTAGAAATAGAAGATAAATTGAAATTAGGTCTTCTCAATAAAAAATATAACGAAATGATCAACGATAATAACTATTGGAAGCAATTATGCAAAAAAGATTTTCAATATGAAGAGAAAACTTCCCCTTTTATTAATAACAATCTACAAACAAATGATGGAGAAATACAAATCAACTTTAAAGAAACCTACATCTCCTTTTATAATACACCTTTTTTCCCTTTTCAACAAAAAGATCTGGCAAGTGTATCTATTCATACATTAGAACCATACAGATTAAAAAAGAGTGGAAGTAATTCTGATCCTAAATATTTAAATTTCTTAAATATATTTAATTAAATTTGAAAAGATTGGTTGAATGTGAGCTCTATGATACGTAAAAATCTTTTTTTTTTTTTTATATTTTCATTTATTTTCATTCTGATTTAATTTGAAAAGCATATTCAAAAGGAAGAAAATACATTGAATTGAAAATCAAAAATTCTGGAGGCAAGGCAATTTGTTTGGGAATATCTTCTTATTTCTTACAAATAAACTCCGAGAAGAATATTTCATATGATAAACTAGCTCTCAGCTACAATCCTTTTTCAAGTAAAATAAATTTTTTCAAGTTTTCTGATTTGATGAAATAAATATTAAATATTTATTTATTTATTTTTAAAGAAAAAATTTGGAATGAGGGAAAAGAGTTTGAACCACATTTAGTCCCAAAGTTTCAAGATGGCTCCACGTTTGGGATTTTGTTTGATTTTGAAAAGACTTTGTCTATTTTCTTTTTCATTGATAGGTTAAAAAAAAAACTTTTTTTTAAAACAAAAACTGAACTAATTTTATTAAAAAGAAAATTTTTCTGTAAGCCTCTTTCTTTCAAAGGAAACTTCAATTTTTATCCTGCTTTTGTAAAAAAATTTTTATTCTTTGTTTATATATGAAATAATTTTTTTTTGTTAAAAATTATTTTATTAAATGAAAGGGATTGGGAAATGATAGTGAAGTAGAATTTGTAAATACTCATTCTTTTTTCCCTCCTATTACTGAGCAAATGGAGAAGGAGAAGTCTTTGTTAAACTTTGGCTCCACCGAGGAAACTCTCTCCATGCAAAAAAATAAGGAGACAGAAAAATACAGACTTTGTGAATTATCTTTACAGAAAGTTTCCAACAAAAGAAAATTGGATAAAACATATTAAAAATAATATGTTAAAAAATATAAAGATTTAAATGATAAAAAAAAAACAATAAATCCTTTATTTCTTTTCACAACTCTATTTTGGATTTGATCATTGTTTTTTTCATTGATTTCAAAAAATTACCAAAAAATTAAAAAAATAAATAAAAATGGAAATTAAAGAATTAATTGAGAATTATGATGCGTTTATAAAAAACACAAATAGAAATGAATCTATCAAAAATATACTCAATGGTAATTATCATTTCAACAAAAAATTTAATTCTTCCTTTTTATACTGTATTAAAAATAAATATATTTGTTCTTCACACAAAATAAAAACATCCCTCTTTATTATTAATTGATACATTAGTGATTGAAAAGAAGGAATTGGATATACAAAGGATAGTGGAATCATTGAAAGATTATTTGGTTAATAGCGAAGATACTATTAGATCATCGGGGATATTGATACTATCAGAGATAATAAGCAAGATGCCACAGATCATACTCGATTATAACTCCATCAAATTCATCGTGATCTTCTTGTGCGATAGATTGAAGGATGATACATGTATACCAAATGTTATCAAGGGATTATTATCCGTTGTAAATCAATATAAATTGGAAAAGGAAGAAATAATTTTGATAAGCACCACGTAAAAAAAAAAACTTTAAAAAAGCTTTATTAAAATAATAAAATTAAATAAAAATTTCATAAAATGAAAAAAAAAATATGGAAACATTGCATGTCTAAAACAAATACATTAACTTTTTTTTCCTTCAGAATATTTAAAGATTTATATGCTCAATCGCAAGTCCAACAAACAAGACATGAATTGATATCCATATTAAGTATTTTACTTAGAAAGTATACTGAAGGTAAACTAAAAAGATTTAGGGACCCACCTTGAATTTTTTTTTTTTTTTAATTTATTGGATTTTTATTATTTTTATTATTTTTATTTTTATTTTTATTTTTTTATTATTTTTATTTTTTTATTTTTTATTTTTTTTTATTTTTTTTCATTTTTTTTTAATTGAAATAGTTGTCAAACAATTTGACCATGATTTCGTGTACGGATATATACAGACAATAGACTCTGAAAGAGATCCTAGAAATCTGCTTCTTGTCTTCGAAACCACCGAATACATTTTAAAACACTTGAAAGGGTTTGCAAGGTGATTATAAATTAAAATGATACTTTATTTATTTTAATATTTTATTTTTTGGATCTTTTTGATTTTGTTTGATTTTTATTTTATATTTTTTTATTTATTACATTTTTTTTTTTATTTTTTTATTATTTATTTTTTTATTATTATATTTTTTTATTTGTTACATTTTTTTATTGTTTATTGTTTATTGTTTATTTTTATTTTGAAAGATTTACGGAAGATTTTTTTGATGTGACATCTTGCTATTACCCTGTCAATTTCACACCTAGAGAAACAGATACGGTCACCAAAGAAATGCTTTCAGGTGCTTTGAGAAATGCCATGACAGGAAACAATTTGTTTGCAGAGCATCTCTTCCCTTTTTTGTTTGAAAAATTAAGTGGATCCATTTTGGGTAAAAAATAATATTTTTTAAAATAATTACACTAAATAAATTAACAAATAAAATTAGACTTTAGAAATTTCGAAAATAAATAAAACTCATAAAAATATTCAATTTAAAAAATTCAAAATCTAGTTATCTTTTTTTTGAATTATTTTAATTATTTTAATTATTTTAATTATTTTTAATTATTTGATTATCTTTTACTTTATTTTTTTAAATTCTTTATTATTTATTAATATATAAAATTTACTTTTCTTTTTATTTTTATTTTAAATAATTTGTATTATTTTTATTATTTTTTATTAAATTTACATTTTAAATAATTATTTTTCCACTCAAAGAAACAAAGCTAGAAACAATGGAAGTGATAGTGTACGCACTAGAAAGGTTCCACAGCTCCGTAATCACCCCATGGGTCGAAGAGATCTGGACAACACTCCGCCGAGAAATAATGGACACCACTGACAACTTGGTAAAGAAAGAAGCATTAGACACAATAAGCAAAATAAGCAAACATTTGTCGCTAAATAATATCTCCGACGATGAAAATAATTCTCCGCTATTTCTTTTTTTGTCTCCTCTTGTCTCTCACTCTGTTCATGAGTTGGATTGTCCTGATACCAAGACTGCTGTTGTTTCTGCCAACATTCTTCATCATGCTTCCAGGTCCTCCATCACTTCTTGCAATTTTGTCTTCAAGTAAATATTTTTATTTTTGATTTTTTAATTTTTATTTTCTATTTTTTTATTTTTTTATTTCTTTCATTTTGATTTTTTAATTTTTTTTTAATTTCATTTTATATTTTTTGTTTATTTTCATCTTGATTTTTTATCAATATTCATTTTTTATTTTTTGTTTTTTATTTTATTTATTATTTTTTCATTTATTTTTATTTTTTATTTTTTATTTTTTATTTTTTGTTTTTTTGTTTTATTTTTTGTTTATTTTATTTTCATATTTTATTTTTTTTTTCTTTTGATTTTTTATTATTATTCATTTTGATTTTTATTTTTATTTTTTTTTACTTTTTTTTTCTTTTTTTTTTTTTCATTTATTGATTTTTTTTTGGAAGATCTGCCATCCCAAAGTTGCTTCATGTTTTGAACTCTATTGATACCATCGGAAACAAACAAATAGTGTTGGAATTATTGAATGGATTTTTGGATTCTGCTCTCTTTGCTGCCAACCAAAATAAATGTAACCTAAATACATATTTAATTTATTTTTAATATTATTTTATTATTTATTATTTTTTTATTTTTATTTTTTGATTTTGGTTTTATTTTTTAATTATTTTTTTATTTTTATTTTCTTTTCTTTTCATAAAGTGAAAGCAAAAGAACATCCTTTGTTTGCTTTCTTTGAAAAATTGTTTGAAATTTATTTCCTCAATTTGAGTGGTGCAACTTCTGATTTGAGGTATTAATAAAAAAAAAAAAGAATAAAATAAAATAAAATAAATCAAGAAATGAATCTTTTAAAAATGAATTATTTAAAAAATTATCAATAAAATTATTTAAAAATGTAAAAAATAAAAATTATATTATAAAAAATATTTAATAAAAAAAATTAAAAATTTCATAAAATAAATCGATGAAAAAAAAATTTAAAAAAAATCATTTAAAAATGTAAAAAATTTTTAAAAAGAAAAATATTTTAATAAAAAAATAAAAAATAAAAAATAAAATCATTTTTAAATAAATCAAAAAATAGATCAACATCAGTGGAGGGAATATCAAAATTGATGGATTGTTCAATAATGACAACGAATGAAGGATTTTTTGATGAAAAAAAGAAAGAGGGAGTGATCAAATCCCTCTCTGAGATGCTTTTGAACGATTATTCCTCCAAAGTCAGGAATCAATGTCTCGTTTCTCTCGTTGTTCTTTCTAAGAGTGAAGTTTCCAGTGTCACTTCTTTTGCTTTGAATACTTTGTGGGAATTTTTAGGGAAAAAAGGTAAAAAATAAAATATATGGCTTTCATTGAAACAAGTGAATAAAAATTTATAAAATTAAAAAAATAATGTCAAAAATATTCTTAAACAAAATTAAAAAAAAATTAAAAAATACTTAAAATAATAAAAAATACTTATAATAATAAGTAATTTGATAAAAAAAAAAACAAAAAATAAAAACAAAAATTAAATTAAAAAATTAAAAAATATAAAATTAAAAATTAAAATGAAATAAATAAATTAAAAAAATAAAATTAAAAATGTTTTCAAGTAAATAAAAATAAAAATAAAAATAAAAACAATAGTCCAAAATGAAATATTAATTTAAATATTTTGTTTAGAGAGCAACGAAAAAGAGATTCCATTGTCAGTTCCAGAAGGAGAAGAAATTTCAAGCGGGAAAAATTTTGGACAGATCTTGAACTACTTGTCTGCTTTCTCCTTGAACGAAAACCTTTTCTCCTCCATTTTCACCAAAACTTCTCAAATCTTTATTTCTCATTTAAATGATTGTAAAAAAAAAAAAAATTTATTCTGAATTTTTGTTATTTTTTCATTTTTTCATTTTTAATTTATTCACTTTCAATTTTTTTATTTTTTTATTTTTTTCTGGCCAAATTTTTTTTATTTTTTCTGGCCAAATTTTTTATTATTTTATTTTTTTTAAATTTTATTTTATTTTTATTTTTATTTTTTGTATTTTTATTTATTTTTGTTTAAATTTTATTTTATTTTTATTTTTATTTTATGTTTATTATTATTTTTATTTTTTTTTGTATTTTTATTTTATTTTATTTTATTCATTTTATTTTATTTTATTTTATATTTTTATTTTATATTTTATATTTTTATTTTTATTTTTATTTTTATTTTTATTTTTATTTTTATTTTTATTTTTATTTTTATTTTTATTTTNGTAAAAGGGATTATATTTTTGATTTTGGTGATATTCAATTAATTATAAAGCCAAATAAAAATTTGGATTGAAGAAATTCCCAATAATCAAATCACTCCGAAATGATTTATTATTAATATTGGGTGGGATTGGTTATGTTTTTATGATTTATATAAATGATTCATTCTTACTTGAGAGATTTGTGGGGATATGGGATGATCCTTGCTATCCTCAAAGGGATATTTGAATAAGATTGTAGGGATTAATTTTTTATCAATTTTCTTCAAATTATCAATATATTCAGTTGTCCCCCATAAAATGAAACTAACAACAAGATTCTGCATTTCCTTCTTCCCTTTTTTTTTTTATTTTCAATATGAATGCTCTTTATGAGAAAATTTACCTTTTTTTAACTTTGATAATTATAATTTAAGAATAGGTTTGATATATTGAACAGAACGAATTGAAAAATGTTGATTTTATTTTATTCTCAATATAATTCGACGATATAATGAATAAATAAATAAATAAATAATAAATAATATTTCTTGAATAAATTTTATTTTTTTGATTTAGATTTCTTTTCTAATTTCTTTTTGACATGCTTTTTCATTTTGGTGGTTCTTTTTTCTTTGTTTTCAGATCTAACTTGCTTTTTGTTTTCTTTTCTAAGTTTCTTGAGCTCTTCCCTGGTATAATTGGATCTTTCCTTCTTAGTAGGAAGTTTAACTCTATCATCATCACTATCTTCTCCCTCATCACTATCTTCTTCATCATCGTCCAAAGAATCTTCTGTTTCTTTTTCTTTTTGAGAAGAAGGATCCAAGTTTGTGGAGCTTGTTAAAGTATTTTCCACATTTTTGTTGTTTTCTTGTTCTAATTTCTGTTTTACATTTTCATTGGAAATCTCTTCTTTTTTTACTTCTTTTTTATCAGAGTTTTCTTCTTGAGAAATTGTTTTGTTTTTTAAATCTTGATCAAGGGAAGGATTAGAAGATGAAGGTTTTTTCTCAGAAAAGGAAACTTTTTTCACTTCTTTTTTCTCTTTATCGTTAGTTTTTTTGAGATTAGATTTGAGGTTAGATTTTTCATCAGAAGAAGATTTAGTGCCCAAAGAAGTTGAAGAAGAGGTAATAGGCTTGTTGCTAACTTTGGATTTGTTTTTAGAAGAGG
>JAMYWO010000169.1:44965-78771 GCA_024220525.1 Cochliopodium minus
AAAAAAAAACCTCCTTGAATTTTTGATCTTTCAATTACACTAACAACAAAATCGTCCAAGTCTTGTTTTCTAGGTCTTGAGTGATAAATGAAATTTACTGAATCTGTTTTAAGAGGATCATAATGAAACTTAAGATCATGAGGTAAGTGCTTGATTTTTCTAGATCAAAATTCAAATTGAGATTAAATGAGAAAGAGAAAAAGGATTATTATTTACCTTAAGTAACCAAAATCAATCCATCCATAATATTTAGGATTGAAATCAACTATCTTGTTATCAATTGTGTATTTGATGAAATCAATCTTTGATTTGGTGAAACAAGTGTACTTTGGGTAATTATACTCTGGACTTAATTTACGATTCCAGCTTATTTTCTTTTTAAACTCTTTATCACCAAGAATTTTCTCATCTTTTTTCAAATAAGACCAAGATTTAATATTTTTTGTCATGAATTCCTCATTGATTGGAATGATTTTTGTAAAAACACTGATTGAAATTATAAAAAATTTATAATTCAGAGAAAAAAAATGAATTTCTTTGATATTGATTGGTTACTTCTTATCTCTGGTTTGTTTAACAATTAATTTGATTTCATCCAAATATCTATCATCCATGTAAATTACCAAAGGAATTCTCATTAAACATAAATTTTGGAACTGGAGAAAATATTTTTCATTTGTTCTATTAAATAATATCCAATTCTTTCTATCAATATCATAAAAAGCAGTCACGAAACTATAATCTTCATATTTTTTGGAATCATCTTTATTTTTAGTCACTAGAGGTTTATCTTCAATATTTTTTTTTGTATTAACTTCTTTTACTTTCTCATAAGAAATGCATTGTTGTTGTTTATTCATATTGTAATATAAGTTGAATATTTCAAGTATAACTATGAAAAATAAAAGGTAATTAAATTTTGATTGATAATTGTACATTTTTATTTTATTTTTTATTTTTTTTTCGAAAATAATGAAAAGGTTTTATTTTAAAATCAGAATTGCACTCAAATATCAAATTAAATAAGTTTATTTTTACAATGATTAATCATCAATTTTGATCAAATTATTCATATATAATCCTAGTTTGTTTTTCCTGAACAATTGAAAGGCACAAAACCATCCATATTTATCTTGGATAGTATTTTTCCACAACCTCATTACATTATTTTTTTGAGTTAAAAACGCGTATTGCTTTAATCATAAAAAAAGTTTTAAAAAAAAAGTTATAAATAAAAATATACAATACTAACCATTACTGCTTGATCATCTACAGCAAGGTCCTTAGAATAAAAATACTCTATTGCTTCGTAAAACATTTTCCAAAATTCTAATAGAGATTCTTTCTTCCCAAAAAAAAAACCTCCTTGAATCTTGGAAATTTCAATTACACTAACTACCAAATCGTCCAAATCTTCTTTCTTGGGTCTTAAGTGATAAATGAAATGAACATTTTCTGTTTTAAGAGGATCAAAATGAAATTTAAGATCGTTTGGTAAGTGCTTTATTTTTCTAGATCAAAATTTAAATTGAGATTAAATGAGAAAGAGAAAGAGAATTATTATTTACCTTATGTAACCAAAATCAATCCATCCATAATATTTAGGATTGAAATCAACTATCTTGTTATCAATTGTGTATTTGATGAAATCAATCTTTGATTTCATGAAACATGTATAATCAGGATAATTATACTCTGGCAACAATGTTCGTCTCCATGTTATTTTTTGCTTGAACTCCAAACTATCAAGGATAGATTTATCCCTTTCAATAAAAGACCATGATTTGATATTATCTATCATGAATTCCTCATTTATTGGAATGATCTTTGTAAAAACACTAATCATTTCAAAAAATAATAAAATAATGATTTTCTGTGAATTAATAATTTTTAAAATTAAAGTTATTTGATTATAATTAGGTTATTTGAGGAGATAATTTACTCATATGCTCTAGTTTGTTTTACTATCTCTTTTATTTTGTCAAGATATCTATCATCTATATAAATCACCAAAGGGATTCTCATAATACATAATGTTTGAAATTGTCTAAAGTATTTATCATTTGATTTGTTAAATTTCGACCAATTACTACGATCTATATCATAATAAGCGGTAACGAAAACAAAATCTGTTTCTTCTATTCCCAAAATCTTATTTTTGGAGGGTAATTCATATTTCGTACGTATAATCTTTTTTTCTTTCTTGCAATCTTCATTCTCATTTGTGTTTGTGTTTAATTTCTTTATTTTTTCTTCAACTAATTCTTTTTTTGGTTTTTTCAACACATTGTACAAGATTATTGCTTGCATTAATAGAATAATGAATAGTATAAAGTAAAGTTTATTTCCATAATTCATCTTTATCCTTTTAATTTTTTTTTTTTTGTGAATAAATTTTTGAAAAGGTTTTTCTTTAGTTAAAAAAAAGAGAAAAAATTAAACACGAATACTCATATCAAATCACTTTTATGAATCAAAATTGGTTCTTTATTCAATGTCAAGTGTTATATAATTTTTATGTAAGATTATATTTATGCAAATCATGTAAATATAGGTCACCAATAGATTAAGGAATAGAAATAATAAACTAATTCCAATTTTATAATGCCAACAATTTCTGAAAATATTAATTTTCAAAAAAAAAAAAGCAGAATGATACCTCCAAACAGGATATTTATTGCAAAGATTGTTTTTATTTCCATAATCTTTGTGATAAACATCATTTATTTTGCATCTGTAAACACTGTGTTTATATTTTTTTTTGAGTGAAATCAATTTTATTTTTTTGGAATTTTAGTTTATCCCCACAAGACCAATAAAAAATTGCAAAAATCTCCACAGTGGATCATTAGCTTTAGGAATACTTGATATTCTTCTATCAATAACATTAGTAGCAAAATGGTATTACGATCATAAAAAAGAAAAAAAAGAAGGAGCAACATATTCAGATTTGAAAGAAGGAAATGATGAAGAATTTGAAGTGCAAGAAAACAATAATCTTGGAATGAAAGATAATATGAATAATAAAAGCAAATGCAAACGAGTATTTTGTTCAGTGAACTTCTATTTGATAATAATAGTGTCAATACTGACATTCATAATGCTTATCTTTTCCATCATATCGCATCATTACATCAATTCCACATCCAATAATCTCTCTGGGAAAATCAAGGTGAAGGGATTGCAATCCTCGAAAGGAGTCACCATCAAAAGGGAACCAAATGGATTGTTACACATTGAAAGTGACAATGAAATAGATCTAATGTTTGCCCAAGGATTTGCAACAGCCCAAGTAAAAATTTTTTTTTTGAAAATAAAAAAATAAAAAAAATAAAAAAAAAATTAATATTTTTAAAAAAAGAATAATTTTATAAATGTAAAATAATTATCTTATTAATATTTTTTTAAGGACAGACTTTTTGAAATCGATTTTCATAGAAGAATTGGGTTGGGTAGATTGTCTGAGATTGTTGGTGAAGATGGATTATACATTGACAGGTTATCATTTCATTTTGTATTTAATTTCATTTGCTAAAATTTTTTATTTTTTATTTTTTATTTTTNATTTAATTCATTTAATTCATTCATTTATAATTAATAATTTATTCATTAATTTATAATATTTAATTCTTCAATATTCTTTAATTATAATAATCTTTAATAATTCAGAATTTATTTTACCTGTAACATTTGTATCACTCATAACAATATTTCCATATTGGTCACTGAAAGAGATTTAAAATTATTCAAAAATAAAAAAATTAATATACAATTTCAATTCATTAATTTTTATTTTATTTTTATTTTCATTCATTAATTTTTATTTTATTTTCATTCATTTATTTTTATTTTATTTTTGTTTATTAAAATTTATTTATTTGTATTTTATTTTATTTTTATATTTATATTGAAATGATGAATTGGATAGATGTGAAATGAATGTGTTTATGAAAGAAAGTTACAAGAGATGAACTTCAAATTGTTGGTCATCACCAGAAATGCCACCATGTAAACCATCACCAGAAGCGGTAGAGTAATTGGAAGAAGCAACAGAAGAAGAAATAGAAATGGAAAAAGGAGATCCCTTTATCCCCTCCCCATTCAACAATACCCCTATCTTGTCTCCTTGTGCCACAAAACATTCTATTCTCACCCAATAACTCCCGCTATTTTTTAAAAAAAAAAAATAAAATAAAAAATAAAAATAAAAAATAAAAAATATAAAATAATAATAAAAATAAAAATTAAATTTAAAATAAAAATAAATCTTCAAAAAAATTAAAAAAGAAATTAAAAAAGAAATTATTTTTAAACAAAAAAAAAAAAAAGAAAGAAATCACTTATTATAGTCAGTAACAGAATAGTTAAATTGCTCTTTAGAATCCAAAAAAAGAGATATATTAGCACCCCCTTTAAAATAGGATATAAAAAATAAAAAAGAGATTAAAAAGAGTGGGAGAAGAGAATTATCAATTTTTATCAAAAAAAAAAAAAGTGAAAAAAAAAAGAATTATAAATTTTTTCGAAAAAAAAAGACCAATGATTTCAGAATGGTTATAATTATCATAGGAAGTAATCCAAAAACCATCTTCTACACCTGCTTCTAATGTTGAAGGTGTTCCCACTGCAAAACTATTTCCTGCATCTACAACTGATCTATAAATGTAACTCCAATCTTTTTTGAAAACAATAAATTAAAAAAAAATGATTGATGTTTATTGTAATTATTATTTTTTATGAAATTTTTTGAAAATAAAAATTATTTAAAAAAGAAAGAAAATAGAAAATTTTTTTACCAACAATGTAATGAGTATCCCCTCCATCAGAACCTTTTTTTTTTGATGAATAAATTTTTAAAAGTTTTTGATAAAGAAAAAATAAATTTTTTTTTTTTTTATTTTTGAAACCAGTAGAAGAAGTGAAACCAAGGAAAGCAGAACCATCAGAACCAATAACATTGGTGATGTCAACAGTTAGGTTGGTGATGATAGGAGAAGAAACATCAGCAAAAGAAATGTTTAATAAAGGTTTTCTATAATTTATTGTCATTTTAAATGGTGTTGATGTTCTCACATTTTGTAAAGGTATAAAACTTCCTATCGAATAGGTTTCGTATGCACTGTTTGGTAAATTCCCTTTATTTTTAATTTTTTTGGAAAAAAAAAATTGTATTTTTCCTCTTTAATTATTAGAAATCAATATTTAAAATGCTTTTATTAAATGGTTATTATAATTTTTTTTTTATAATTTTTTTATAATTTCTTTATAATTATTTATTTTTATTTATTTTTTTAAATTTTTATTAATTTTTATAAGTAATTTATTTTTTTCTATTTTTATTTTACCTCTAGTATGTATGGAAATGTGATTTTTATTAGGATCACCCAAATCTTCATTCAAATAAGTATCTATTTCTATTGCAATACTTTTTGGTATTCCTGATGATCCTGTTTATTTTTCATTAATTTAAATTTTATTTAAAAAATTTTCGGAATATTTTAATATATCTTCTAATAAAATATGGAAATTTTTATTTTTTTAAAAAAAAAGATTTTATAAAATTTACCAGTAGGAGTCCTATCTCCATATCCTAATCCTCCTCCACTATTTATAAAAATATTATTAAAAAAAAAAAAAAAGGAAATAAAAAAAAATTACTTTGGACCTAGCTCAAAAGAACTCTCATCTTGTATGACAAATGTTATTCCACTTTGTCCTCCGTATGTTTCACTGTTTGATTGTAAATCTGTGATTAAAAAAGTAAATTCTGCATCAAATCCATCTATATATACTTCGTCAAAAAACCTGTTTTTTAAAAAAAGGAAAAATCAAAAATTGTTTTTTTTTTTTTTTGAGGATTTTATATAAAATTCTTTTGAATATTCTAATTGATGATATTATATATTTGATTAAAGATTTAAATCTTGGTATTCAAACAAAATATTCCAAAATCAATTTGAATAAGAAAAGAATTTTAAATTTTTGTATATTAAATTATATACCAAATAGATCCGATTTGATTTGTCATATTATTAGTTAATCGAAGATAATTATTTGAAACTAAAGCTCCTCCATTTGGTATCTTTAAAAAGAAGATTTTAAGGAAAGAGAAAAAATTTTTTTTAAAAAAAAATACCAAATTAACATTCAAATCTTGTTCAAGAAAATTGGTATATGTAAAGTTTCTTGTAATACAATTGATAAATCCAATAGATATTAGGATAGTAACAAAATATAAAATTTTCTTCATTTTTTTTTTTTTATTTGAACTAATTTGGGTTTTTTTAATTTGAATTCAGCATATTCTCACTCTTACCAGAAACCTATTCGTATAAAAGGGAATGGAATTTGATTAAAAAATGTATTTTCCAAATTGAAAAAATATTTATTTTTTGTCAAAAATTAAATTTTAATTATTTTTACTTTGTATATCAAAAAAGAAAACAACCCAATCATTCAATCAAAGCCGAAATTTGATCAATTATTTTTTAAAAACAAATTAAAAATTGAAGATAATTTCAAAAAATCAAATCTTTTGTTCAAAGCTGGATCTTTAATTTGTGATTAAGCAAAATATTTTATTTTTTTTATTTCAAAATATTTTTTTTTATCATCAATATGCTTCCTAAATAAGTGTTGAATTGTTATAATACCACAAATAAAATTCATCAATTAAAATATTATAAAAAAATTATATTCAAAAAAAATAAAAAAAATCTCTTTCATTTAAATAAATATAAAATATAAATGGCAAGTAAAAAGGTAAACACCTAATAATTTTAACTTTATATCCTCCTTCAAATAAATTGAAATTTAAAAAAATAAAACAATATATTTGGGCTTTTTAAAGTATTTACAAATTTTAAATTTAAAATTAGTGTGCTGCATGTACTAAAACTGTCTATCCTGTTGGTAATAATTTTTCAAAAATAATTTCAACAAAATAAAGAAAAAATTAAAATATTTTAGACAGTTTTGGTTTATTCATTTTTTAAATTTAAAAACATCAGAACAAGTAAGTGCTGCTGGAGTATTTTTCCATAAAAATTGCTTCAGATGCCAACATCAAGGATGTGGAACTCCTCTTAACTTGAAGAACTTTAAAGCTCATCAAAATAAGGTATACTGCGCTGTCCATTATCCTGAAGATCATCAAAAAGTTAAAGCAACCCAAGTCACTGATTCTTTGTCCACCAAACACGCAGTTAATGCACCAAAGAAGACCAGTGAAGGTCTTTCCCAAGTTCACAAAGGAGATGAACGTTTCCGTAAAGAAGGAGGTGACTTCAAAGTTGAATATAATCAAGATAACGTATTCAAAATTTTTCAAACAACAAAATCTTCAATTTAAGAATATAACCTAAAATATTTTTTCAATGATTAGGCATACTCTACCTCTGGTAACGAAAGTGAAGGAACCACAACCCATGTAGAAAGCGGAGAAGGAGAACAATATGCTGAAGGAGGAGAAGGAGAAGGAGAATATGCAGAGGGAGAATATGCTGAAGGTGAATATGCTGAGGGTGAAGGAGAAGGAGAATACTGAAAATTGAAACGTTCTCTTTCAAATTTTTTGAAACAATAATTGAAAAATAAATAATATATAAAAAAAAAAATATTTATTCACTCTTTCTCGAAATTATTGAAACTTTAATGATGTTGAATTTGTTGCCAATTAATATTTTTTTTCTATAAAAGCCATCAAAAATATGAACAAATATTTGTTGGCAATTTCTCTCTTTTTTAAAATTTATGCGAAAAAAAAAAAAAAAAAAATTTAAAAGATAAAAAATATGGAAGATATTTTCAATAGAAGAAGAAATGATAACAGATCTTTTTTAAGAGATAGCAGTATTTTTTCTCAAGAACCAAAATATGATCAGGAACAAGAACAAGATCAAGATTCCTCTTCTGAAGATGAAGATATTAACGATATTTTTTCTCCATCTGATAATCAAGATAACATACAAGAAGAAAAATCAGTAATTCAATTTTTAATATGAAATATCCAAAAATATTAACAAAATATCTTTTAGAATTTCAAAGAAGAAATGATTGGTCTCTTGGATGATCATCAAGAATTAATTACAAAAGCAATAAAACAATGGAATTCTGATCTTTCAAATCTATTTACAATTTCCAAAACTAATTTGCAATCATATATTTTGAAAAATTCTTCATCCCAAAAAAACTTTCAATCAATTTCAAAAGAAAATCAAATTGCAGAAAAATCTGAAGTAAATTTGGCCAATTTTTAGAAATAACAAGTTAATATTGTTTAATTTTTAGAGAGAAGATACAATTGATAATGTACCAATAGTAGTAAGAATGGGAGTATTAACAATGTTTCCATTAATAGAATCACTTGGAGAAATACAAGGATCAAATTATGAGAAATTATGTTCTTCAATAATGATAATGTTACAAAATGTACTCCAAGAATTAAAACCTATTGCTCTTTTTACTGAGCCATCTGATTGCATAAACACATTTTTTGATTGGATAATCACAATGATAGAAAACAAATTTAACTACAAATTAGATTCTCCCTTTAAACTTCAAACTCTTCATACTTTAGTTGCTCTCACCATTTCGAGAGCTTTTGCTTCTCAAATGGTCAAAACTGCAAATAAACTTTTACTCATTCAAAAAGAAAATGGCTCTCTTTTCAAATTAGATCTGGACTTATCCCCTCTTCTCGTCCATCTTTTTGAATACCAAAATCAAAAACCTTATCCTTTTTCTCAACTTTCTTTGAAAGGTTTTTTTTTTTCCTAAAAATTTATAATTTTTTTTGTTTTAAAAAAACTTTAATCTGTTCTTTTTGTTATAATTTTCAAACAAAATTTTCTTAATTACTTTTTCTTTTTACTTTTTTTTTTAAAGAAAAATGGAGTTTACAATTATTTCCAACAACAAAGCTGGGAGAGAAAGCAAAAGGAAGTTCAATAGCTAGTGATGGGAACTTTTTGTATCTCATTTATTTCGGTTATCTTTTCAAAATAGGGACAGGGTTTTCAGAAACAGTGAAAGGGAGGATTTATGTGAAAAAACCTCTTTTCTTTGAAAAAGATGACACGGAATGTTCTCTCATCTACGCTTCTGGAAAACTTTATTTTTCATCTCTTCATTATCTCAATTTGGAATCAAATGAAAATAAAACAGCCAAACCTTTTAAAGTGGCAGTCGTGGATCCTGTTTCTCTCAAAATTGAAAATTCTTTCCATCTTCAATATTCCCTTCTTTCTCCTAGTGAAAATGCTTTTATGTTGTCAGATGGTGTTTTCATTTACCTCCTTTATCGTAAATCCGAAGAAGATTCTTCCAATAAAGAAGAAGAATTAAAAGAGAAATATCACGAACATTTTTTATTGGACATTTATGATCCTTCTTCTTTGACTTCTCCTTCCTCTTCTTTTTCTCCCTTTACTTTTGAAAATAAACAATTTTTCTCCCCTCCTCTTCTTAAATCCATCCAACTCTCTGGTTTAAAAAAAGAATCCTCCAAAGATTTTGGTAATTCTCTTTTAAACTATTCCTTATCCATCTTGTTATTTTCAGTATTATTTCAAAATTATTTTAAAATTTAAATTTTATTTTGATATTTATTTTTTTAAAAATTTCCATTTAAATCAAAATTTTTTTAGAACCTGCATTTTCCTCTTCATCACAATTTGAAAAGAGTTCATTTTACACAAATGGAAAATATTTGGTTGCAGTTTTACCTTGCGTTCAAAAAGGAGTACAAAGAGGATTCAAAATGTTCACATTACCAGAGGGTTCTTTTTATTGTGAAATGACAAATTCAGTGAATGAAACTTTTCTTTCTTCTTCTTATGACATTCAAAACAATCTCATTTGGTCTTTTGAAGAAAATGACACTGAAATTCAATGTTGGAATAACTTGGGAGATCATTGTGGAAGCTTCTCTTCTCCTTCCTCTTCCTCCTCCTCCTCCTCTTCTTCAGTTGTTTCATTGCCATGGTCTCCTCATCCTTTTTCTTCTCTATTCATCATGAATCTTTTCAATTTTCCTCTCTTTCTTTCTTTTTCTTCTACTTTCTCCTCTGAAAGTAATATAAATAGTATTAACAATAACAATAAAAACAAACGTAATCTTAATAATGATAATAATAATAATAATCTTAATAATAATAATAATAATAATGATAATAATAATAATAAAAATAATAATAATAATAATAAGAATGACAAGAATAATTATAAAAAAACAACAGAGGGAGAAAAGTATTCACCACTAGAAATAGGATGTATGCTCATTCTGAACATGGATAGAATAGCAAGCCAACATCCTTTTTATTATGATGTAGCAATCGTAGAAAGTGAAACGGGAGAAGGAGAAGAAGAGATGTTGAAAGAACAATTTTATTTGGAACCTTCTCTCCTTTTGTTTTCTCAATTATTAGATTTCTTTAATTTAATTCCCTCTTTAATTCCTTCTTCTAATCAATATCTTTACCTCTTTCTTTCTGCTTTACGTATCATAAAAGTAAATGTTTACCATCTTTTAAAACATACCAAAAAAGAGAAAATTAAAAAAGAAGATTTTCTTTCTTTAAAACTTTTCCTTCTTTCCCTCCTTTCTTCTCCACAATTATGTGAAGATGAAAAACTGGATCATCAAGTTAAATTGGAAGCTTCACGTGTCCTAGTGACTGGTTCTTTTCTTTTTTTCACCCCCTCTCTTCTTTTACTCTCTTTAACTGATTTAATGAAAGAGTTAACTAATGACAAAGATGATTCTTCTTCTCCATTAAACAAGAATGGGAAAAAGATTTTATTGGAAATCTATTTCAGAGAACTTTCAAAATGGAATAACATTCAAAATCTTGTTTTAAAGGGTGACGATGGGGAAGATAATGACAACATGGATATTTCCATTGAAGAAAAGAAAACAGATGTGATCAATTCTTCATCGGCAGACCCACAATTAAATGTCAATTCCTCTCCTTTCTTTGATTCTCTTCTTCTTTACTCTGTTAGATATTCTCTCAACAAAATAGAAAAGGAAATTTCGTCAAAAGTGGAAGTAAACAAAGAAGAAGAAGAACAAGCAGATTCTTATTTTCTTTTTTCTCCTTCTTTGCAACTTTTATTGCATTTACAGAAAAGTCTTTTGGATTTTCCCTACAAAAGCATTTTTCTTTATTACATGGAAAAGTTGTTTCAAGAAAGTTCTCTTTTTGTAGAAAAGATTTTAACTTTGATCAATTTTGAAATCTCGGAAAACAAGTTGAATCAAATAGGGAAAATTCTTGAAAATTCAGTATTGGGATCTGTTCTTTCTCAAATTTCTTATTGTTTGGTTTCTAAAAACTATTTTTCTGGAGATTTAGAAATATCTGAAAAAATTCTCCCTTCTCTTCTTTCTCTCAATAAAAATATTGATAAACTCAACAAAAAGTTTCCACAAATTTCTTTCTACGACTCCAAATACGTGAAGGGAATGTTTTTTGAGAAAAAGAGCACAAAAGAACAGGTAGTGGAAACAGTACAT
Source organism: Cochliopodium minus (assembly GCA_024220525.1). Classification (NCBI taxonomy): domain Eukaryota; phylum Discosea; order Himatismenida; family Cochliopodiidae; genus Cochliopodium; species Cochliopodium minus. The sequence goes on from JAMYWO010000169.1 coordinate 56,484, forward strand.
CCTTACCCAGAAGGTCATTACACTTTTAAGAAGACAATCACGATAAATGGGGCAAGTAACCTTCTTGTTTCATTTGATCAAAGAAGCAAAACAAATTCTTCTGCAGATTCCTTGAAACTTTTTGAAGATGCTTCTTACGCTTCTGCTTCTGTCATATTGGGAAGTAAAAAACAATCTTCTTTCAATCTCTCTTCATTTCCTTCGCATCCTATCATTCTTGAAGGAGATTCGGTAACTTTTGTTTTTAAATCATCATCCAGTGGGGGTGTGAATCGTTGGGGATTTCGTTGTACAGTTTCAGAATTTGAAGAAAACAAAGAAGGAAGCAACAATGATGTCCAAGAAAAACAACACTGGGTTTTGGAATTGTTAAACTTGTTGACTCTCTTATCTTCCAAGTTGTGCGGTTACTTAATCAGAGGAAATCCAATCACTGAAGAAGAAAGAAAAAGCAGTTCATGGATTCAATCGGGCCATTTTAGTGGAGGATTGGAACAAGGATCTGAACAATATTTTTCTCCTCAAGTTTCAAAATTAAATCTTTCTTCAAAGTTGGAGAGCAAATCCTCTCTTTCTACTCCTTCTAAATTGGAGAGCAGGTCTTCTCTTTTACCTCCTTCCTCTCCAAATACTGTTCCAACAAGAAAATTTCTTTTGTCGTTGATTTCAAACAAAGCACCTGCTAATACTCTTTATCAATGGATGAAGTCCAAATTGAAACGTGTTGGTGAACTTCCTCACATAGAAAATGCAGAAAGACATGTGATTGCAGCAATGTTGAAGCACATGGGTCTCGTTCATGAAGCAATTTCTTTCACAAATCTTCTTTCAACAAACATAAAAGAAGCGGAGAATTCTTTTTCTTGTGAAAAGTTTTTGTCCATTCTTCATGAATCTGACAAAGTATTCGTCTCTTTAAGAAAAAGAATACAAACAGAGGGAATGTGGGAAGGATGGGTGAAAAAAGAAGAAGGAAATGAAATGTTTAAACTTGGTGATTTGGATCCTGAACAACTCATGTATCTTTGTAAAACACGTGATGTCGAATTTGATTTGATGCAAACAGAAGAAACAATCAAACGTTTAACTGTAAAACTAGATCAACAGAAAGAAACACCTCATCTTTTCACTCTTTCTCCTCACCAACTTGTTTGTGATCCCATCATTGAAAAAGCTTCTTTCTTGTTGTGTCTTTTACCTGCCAACAATGTGGTGGAACATCCTACTGCTTTCTCTTCCAACCCCTTCTCCCTTGAAACAACAAGAGATGAAAAAACAGAAAATAACAACAACAGTATCAGTAGCAATAATGGTAACAACAACAACAATGACATTGGTGTTGTTAATAAAAATAACAATGTAAAAGATGACACCACTCTTGCAAATGAAATGGATGAAGAAGAAGATAGCAGTGAAGAATTTAATTTTTCTCGTTCTCAATCTTATTATCCTCAAACCCAAACAACCAAAAATCAAGAAAACATCAAAGAAAAACAACAAGAAAAATCAAAAGAACTTACACGCAGAGTAAAAGAGTTTAGACAATGGATTGGTGCTTACGGAAGTTGGAAAAACTGGGCAGAAGGAAATATCCTCGAAAATGTGAGAAGAAAACAACAGAAAATACCAAAATCTCCTCTTGCTGCTGTCACCATTTTTGTTCAAAGTGACTTTTCTGTTGAAGATTTACAAAAAACTTTAAAAGTTCATGATCAAAGAGCAAGAATAAGAAACATTGGTATCTCTTCTCTTTTTGAGCTCTTAAAAAACATTTCTTTTGCTTCTTCAAGGGAAATTGTCTTGTTTTCAATGAAAAACACTTTGGCTCTCAAAAGTGAACATTACTTGTCCAACGTTCAAGTGTGCACCAGAGATCTCAAAAATTTGTTGATTAATTCTTTTTCTAATCTTTTTGAATGTACCATTTCCATTTTGAAAGATGTCAACACGGATACCATTTCAAGATTGTATTCTCTTCAAATCTTGAATCTTTCTTTTCAAGATTTTGATGCATCTTTGCTTTTAAAGACAAACATTTTCTCCATTCTCCAACAAATAATCCATCAAAAAGATTCTTCTTTCAAAAATTCTAAATCTCTTCTTTCTTCATCTTCCACCACCCCCATCAAAATGAGACAAGAAAAAGATGACATGGAAATTGATGAAATTTCTTCCAAAAAAGAAAACAAAGAACAACAAAACATAGAAAATGCAGATTTGACACAACTTTTGAGAGATGGAGCATGGATCGCATTCAGAGTGATTTCCTTTGTTTGTTTGAATTGGGAAAAGGAACAAGTGATCATTTACAAAAGTGATGTAGAAAAGTTGTATTCTAAACTTTATGAAAACCTTGTTTCTGAAATAGAATTTCTTTCCAATTTATTTTCTCTTCACAAACCTGTCTCTGAGGAGAATATCAACTATTGCTTTGAAGTATTGTCCACCACCTATTTGTTAACCACCATAGAAGGACAAGAAAAACAACTCATTAAACTTCTTTCTTCCCAAAAGATAGTGGATCAGTTGTTCATCATTTTGAAATCTGATCACAGTTCTCCTAAATCAAAGAGAATCATCCTTCGTTTGTTGAGAAAGTTGTTACCAAACTTGCAAGAAGAGATTCTTTCTTATGTTAAAGTTTTACTCAATGAAATCGGAAAATGGCTTCTTTTCGGAACAGAAGTAGAAGAAAATAAAGAAGACAACGTCACTTCTCTCCCTCGTGCCAACTCTTCTCTCCCTTCTTCTCAAGATCAAAACAAAGAAAATACAAAAATAGAAGAAGTAAAAGAAGAAAAAAGAGAAGATATGAAGATTTCAGAAGAAGGGGGAGAAGAGGAGGAAAATTTTTCATTTGAAAGTGAAGAAGTTTCTCAATTAAACAAACCCAACATTGTTGAAAAAGTAGATGAAAGTTTTGATTACTCTCTTTACATCCATCTCTCTTCCAGCATGCATCGTGTATTTGAAGAGTGTGAAAAACGTCAGCCAGGTATTTTCTCTTTGAAAAGAAATCCAATGGAATACGATCTTAAACAAGCAACCTTGGAATTAAAAAAGAATGGCAAAGTTTTGATCAAAAGTGGAACATTAGAAGAATGTGAAAAGTTGGCATCTTATCTTTGTCTCAGTGCTGCCACCATTTCAATTAACCCTCAAAAACCAAATAATGAACCTTCTCTTCTTTCCCAAACTTCTCCTTCCAATTTTAAAGAACAATCAAAGAATTGGACAGATGGACATAGTGCAATGTCTATTTGCTCTGAATACATTTCATTGTTTCGTTATCTTTCTACTCTTCCTTCTTTAAAACCTCTAAAAAAACCTTCTCTTTCTTCTTTCTCTTTGTCTTCTTCCTTCTCCGGTAAAACAGAAATAGAAGAAGTTAAATTGAATGTTTTCTCTCATTTGTGGAGTGAGGGAATAACCAATGTTTTGACAAACACCATCCTCTCTCTTCCTTCCTCTCTACAAAACTCCTCCCTTCCTATTTCTTCATTAAGAGAAATGATTGCAAGTTTGGCAGTGTGCGGAGGATTCAATGAATTTTTAAGGATAGGAGGTAAAGTGGAAGTGGATGATCTTTCAGATCTTTCTTCTTCTTCCATCTACTCTGATAAATCTATCAATGAAAAAGTGAAAGAAAAAGAGGAGAAAAAAGAGAATAAAAAGAAAGGATACATTATAGACTATCATCCTTCTCTTCCTTCTTCTTCTCTTTTCCTCTTTTCTGATTCCACTCATTCTCCTTTAAATCTTTCCAATCAACTCATTCATCCTGTTCCAGAAATAGAAGCAACACCTAATCTTTTAAACATTTCTGTGGAAATTTTCAAATCAATTTTGTTAGTGTTGCATCCAAACTTTTCTTTTCCTTCCCTTTCTTCCATCTATAAATTTGATTTTCGTTCAAGAATTCTCAAAACTCTCAACACCATTCTTAAAGATCCTTCCAATTCTCTTTTGTTTCTCAGCAATTTTTCCAAAGATTGTGTTCCTCTTTTGATTGATATGGTAAAAAAAAAATTAATAAATCAAATATATTCCTTATTATTCAAAATGTATTTCTTATTATTCAAATATATTCCTCATTATTCAAATATATTTCTTTTTATTTCAAAATTATTTTTTTAAATTTTATTAAAGGCTACATCATGTAAACCAACATCTTCTGTAAAAGTGTTGGAAGAAGAAGTGATAGAAATGGGGACAAAGCTGTGGGATCTTTCAAAACCATCTCTCAACACGTCTATTCCTGGCTTGGATAATTATTATGAAAACTTACTTCCTCATTTTCCAAAGGAGTTTCTTTGTTTTGGTCTTCCAACTTATTTAAGTACTACTGGAAAATTACCAGGTTAATTAATTTTACTATTAAATTTTAATTGATAATTTTTTTTTTAAAAAAATATCCGAAATGATTAAAATATACTAAAATTTTTCTTTTAGGTATTCTGTTTAGAGGAGCAGAACCAAGAACGGCAGAGTTTAATGTTATAAAGAGATCAAACAGAGATCTAATACCCAAAGAAATAGAAGTTTTGATTTCTTCTCAAGTACCCATCCCTCTTCAATCTAAGAAGTACTATTTTGAAGTTTTTATTGAAAAAGGAGACATTAAAGGCAACAGAATAAGTATTGGTATTAATCCTCAACAAAGTTTGACTTGGCTCGAAAAATCTTTTAGGTAATTTCTACCTCCTTCTTTATTTAATAATTTTTTTTTTTAATTTACTCTCTTAATTAATTTTAATTTATTTTTTTTTGTAATTTATTTTTTTCAATTTTTTTTTTAATAACTTTAGATTCCAAGCAGATGGACAAATAACAACAGTATCTGCTGGGAAATTGTTGAGAAAAGATTATGGTAGCTTCTATGGAATCAACTCTGTCATAGGTTGTCTTTTGAACAGAGAAGACAACAGCATTTCTTTCACCAAAGATGGTAAACTTGTTTTTCTTTTCACCAAAAGTAAATTATTTTTTTTTTTTAAAAAAAAAACAAAAAAAATATTAAAGGAGTATTATTTGATGTGGCATATGAAGGTTTATCAACAGAAGTAATGTACTATCCAACAATAGGATTAGGAAATGGAGTAAAAGTGAGAGTAAATTTTGGACAAGAAGAGTTTATCTACAATCCTTCCATTTCTCTTTCTCTCAAACACGAACAGAAGAATGAGGAACAAAAACTTTTAGAGAAAAAAAAGTTGGAAGAACAAAGAAAAATAGAAGAAGAAAAGAAAAAATTGGAAAAACAAAAATTAAAAGAGAAAAAACAAGTAATGATCAATACTCTCTTGGAATTTGACATGGGGTTTTCTGTTGAACAAATCAGAAGGGCTCTTCATGAAACACGTTTTCCAAAAGATCCTCAAATCGCCATAAACTGGATTTTCGATAACCCCAATGCTGAGCCTCTTCCCGACAGTGATGAAGAAGAAAAGAAAAAAGAAAAGGAAGAAAAAGAAAAGAAAGAAAAAGAAGAGAAAGAAAATGAAAAATTGAAAAAAGAAGAAAATGAAAAAGTTGATAAAGAAGAAAAAGAAAAAGAATCTTCTGATCCTCTTCTTTCCTATCTTCCTTCTTTTAACAAAGACTTGTGGGACTTTGATTGCTTTAGTTTTAAAGGATCTGAAGCTGAAAGCCAAGGAGATCAACCCAACAATGTACAAAAAACTTTTTGGGAAGAAAAGTAAAAAAAGTTTTTTTTATAATTTTTAAAAAATAGAATAAAAAATAAAATAAAAAAATTCTTTTTTATTTTAGGGTGATACCACATGTTCTCAAATTTATGCAACAACAAAAATACATGCCTCTTGAAATGGAAGATTCGATAGAAAAAATTAGAATAGCTTTGAATGAAGGAAACGAAGTTGCAGCAAAAGAAATAGTAACAACAATTTTGGGAGAAGAATTCAGATTGCCAAGAGTAGCAGAGGAGAAATATCTTTCTTCTAAACCTTCTTTTACTTCTCCTCTTTCAAGTAAAGATGTTAAAGTGGGTTTACATGTTTATTTGTCTCCCAACTTTTCCAACATTGTTGCTCCTTCTCCTTCCTCCTCTCTTTCCTCTTCTTCTCTCTCTTCTCTTTCCCTTTCTCTTTCTCAACCAATAAAAATAACACAAGAAAAAAGAAGAGGGAAAGAAGTGAAACATTTGAAGGGAGTTTTGGGGAAAATAGTGTCAATAGATTATATTTCTGAGAGAGCTTTAGTTGAATTTTATGAAAGTGAAAGAGGTGTTCTTGAAGGATGGTGGTTTCATTTTCATTCTTTGATTCTTTCTCCTTATCAATCTCCTAACAATAACAACAACAACAGCACCATCAACAATGAAAATGAGAAAAACTCTCAGATTTCTTCTCTCCAACAAAAACTTTCTCAAACAAAACAAGAATTGTCTCATTTGTATGCTCGTGAATCCATTCTTCACTTGTTATTGAACACTTCTCTTTCTGTGGATGAAGCTTCTCCTTTCAACTTTAAAAAGATGTTGAATATTTTATCTCAACAAAATTTGAGTTGCCATTCTTTTGAATCCACCTATTTGCTTTCTTCCATGTCTCTTTCTGAACAAAAGTTGATGGATCTTTATCTTTCTCTCCCTACTCAAATTTCAAAAACAAATTTTTCTAATCTTTTGGTGAATGAATGTACCAATCTCTTCAAAAAATCTTCCAACTTTGTTTGTGATAAATCTTTATTCATCAAATCAGAAGTTTCACAAATAGAAAAAGAAAGAAAGATAGAAATACCTGGTTCCAAAACATTGTTGATCACTTTCCACAAAGATTCATTCATTCCTCCTCAACAAAATGCAACAATAACTTTTTTCAAACAACAAAACTCTTCGGATCCAATCAAAGTGATAGAAACAAGTGGAAAAAACTTGTTGCCATTTGTAATCAGCCAAGATCATTTTTACATTTCTGTTAAATCTCCTCCAAAAAATAATGTAAAATATTCTTTTTCTGTTACTCCTGCTCATCCTGATCTCTCCCTTGCTATTTGGTTGACTCAATTTTTACTTTATCATCCTGTTCTACCTGTTAAACCAAAACTCTCTCTTTTGTTCAACAGTATCCTTCAATGTTGCTTTTCAATGAAATATTTATCTGGTAACTCCTCTCTTTTTTTTTTTTTTAACATTTCTTCTTTTTTATTTTTAAAAACATTTCATTTTTGTAAAATAAAATTATTTTAATCTTTATCTCTTTTAAATTAGCCCAAAAAGAAGCAATATTGAATCTTCTTTCTCAACTGATGAAAACATACACATTAGGAGTGGAAGAAGAAAAGAAAGAAATGAGTGAAATAAAAGAAAAAGAAGAAGAAATGGACACAAGCGAAGACAATAACGAAGAAGCTCTTCTCTCAATAGAAAAATTAGAAGAAGAAGTGGAAAACTTGTATCAATCTGAAAAATCAAAAGCAAACTTTTTCCACAGCGTATATTTCCAAACACTTGCAGAGTTTATTGTTTGGTACTACATCTACAAAGAAAAACTTTCCCCTTCTGAAGTAAAAGTAGAAGAACAGTTGAGTAGTGGAAGTATGGACCTGGGTATTTCTATCGAACTCGTCAAAGCTATGCTTGGTAAAACAAAGGTAGAGGAGCCTCCTAAAGAAGAAAAAAAAGATGAGAAAGAAATTAAAGGAGAAGAAAAATCAGAACCTTTACAACTTTTAGAAGAAGAAAAGAAAGAGGAGAAACAAGTAGAAGAAAAGAAAGAGGAAAAACAAATAGAGGAAAAGAAAGAGGAAAAGGAGGAAGAAAAAAAAGAGATTTTCATTCCTTTTGAACCAAAAAAAGAAGAAGAACACTATTCTGATGAAAACCAAGGAGATGAGGACATTGACTTTGAAGATGAACAATTAAGACAAGCCATTTTGCTTTCTCAAATGGAAGATGAGAATCATGTTGTTGTTGTTGTCGATAATCAAAAGAATCCTCCAAAAAATGAACAAAAAGAGATTCCTCCTCAAAAAGAAGTTTTTTCTTCTCCAAGAAAAGAACAAAAAGAAGAGCTTCCAATACAAAAAGAATCTCCTCCTCAACAAAAAGAACTTCCTAAACAAAAAGAAGAAAAATCTCCTCTCATCATCGAGAAAAAAGTGAAGAAATCACCCACTCTGAATAAAGAGAAAAAAGAAGAAAACAAACTTTCTGAATCCTTTTTGAAAAGTCTTCCTAAAAAAATGGTACAAAACAAAAAGCAATTATGGATGAATCAGTTGATAGAAACATCTTATCTTCTCGAATGTATAGTGCATCCCCAACAATACAAAAACATTCTAATCAAAAACTTGAAATCTTTTTGGCAAATAAAAAATGAAAGTATTTTGGAGAGAATGGTGATTGTTCAAAATATTCCCAAACTTTCTCTTCAAAAACAAAACAACATAAAACAAACTCTTTGCAAAAGTTTGAGGAGATTTACAAATTTGGAAGAATCAAACATCTTTTTACCTCTCAACGAAAATGAAAAAACAAACTTTCCTTTCTGCATCATTACTCTACCTAATCCTTCTCTTCTTCCTACTGTCATCTCTAAACTTGAATCTGCGAAAATAAAAACGAAAAGAGTTTCAAAGACATTAAAAGTGGGGAGAGTGGATCAAGCTTTTTTCATTGACAACTTGTCTTCTCTTCAAGAAAGAAACAGTGACACCAAAACTCTCCTTTATTTATTTTTGCAATCCAAATTGGTTTCCTCAACAAACAAACATTCCCTTTCTGTAAGTTCTTCTTTTGCAAAAGCTCTTCTTTCTCTTTTTCTTCAATTTACAGGGAAAACCATTTCAAAGAAAAATCTCCTTTCTTTTCCAAATCAATACTTTATCTCCAAAAAACAATTTGATTCTCTTTACTTTCACGCAAACAATACTCATCTCAAAGAAGAAGAGATTAATCACATTTTCTCCAAACACAAAAACAAAGAAAACAACTTTAAAACAGAAGATCTTTCCTTATTTACTGAAGAACCTTTTCAAAAAGAAACAATTTTGGATCAACTCCACTCTAAAACTGGAAAAGAAGAGGAGTCACTCAGTTTTGTTGATTTCGTTTTTTATTTTGATGATTGTGCAAAGGAGAATCCTCTTGAAACATGGAGACTTCTTTCCAAATTGGGATTTGATTACAATGTGGATCAAAGTTGTTTCAATGATCTCGAAGATGCTTATCAATCTCTCCTTTTGTTTTCTCCAAAGAAAGGGAGAAGAATCTACGATGAACACATTATCTCTTATGCTCAAGAAATTTCTAATCAATACGGCTATTCTTTATCTAATCTTCCTCTTGATTTACTTTTCCCTCTTTCTTCTCAGTACACATCTCAATACAAACTTTTGTTGGACTTGACTATTCCTGCTTTGAGACTCAGATTTTCTCTCATAAAACATTTCAACTCTTGTTTAGAAAAAGTGTTACCTCTCATCAACATGTATTCCTCTTTTGATGGTAGCATTTCTGATTTACTTTCTAAATCTCGAGACTTGATCTTTCTTTCTGTAAAAACAAACTTTTCTTTGATTGTTTTCGACAAAACATCTACAAGTGGAAATCAACCAACAGTAGTGATTGAAAGATTAAATCTTTTGGCAGGAAAAAATGATTCTCAATCAAACAAATCAAACAATGAAAACAAAGATGATCTCCTCAATAACACTTCTTTTGGTCTTGCTATGCAACAATTATCCAAATCAAACGATTCTGTACTTAGACAAAAGAAACCTCCTGGTAAACTAATTTTTTTTTTTAAACTTTTTCTTTTTTTTTTATTCCAAATTCATTCCAAATTTTTATTCATTTTAATTTTTTTTTTTCATTTCAAATTTACATTTTGTTTTTAGGAACCGAACCACACTTTTCATTTGTGATAGAATTTAAAGGGGAGAATGTAGAGGGACAAGGTGGACCATATCGCCAATTTTACTCGGATGTATCAAGAGAATTAAAGGATAGACTACCTTTGTTGATTCCTTGCCCCAATGCTCAGATACAAAATGGAGATAACAGAGACAAATTTATCATTTCCCCTTCTGCCACTTCTTCTCAAGACTTGAACATGTTTGAATTTTTCGGTAAATTGATTGGTATTTCGATGAGAACTGGTGTTTTGTTGACTCTTGATCTTCCTTCCTTCTTTTGGAAATCTCTTGGTAATAAAAAAAAAACAATTTTTTTAAAAAAAATAATAAACATTTTAAAAAAAAAACGAAATTTTTTAGTTGGAGTAGAAGTTACAGAAAAGAATTTGCAAGAAATAGATATCTTCTCAAAAACAACTTATTCACCTAATGTAGATGAGAATGAATGGGAAGAAACACCAAGATATTGGGGAGTTGTTTTATCTGATAAAACAAAAGTAGAATTAGTAGAGAATGGATTCGATAAATTAGTTTCTTTTGAAGACAGAAAAAAATATTGTGAATTAGCACTAAAAACTAGATTGAAAGAAAGTGAAAAACAAATGAAATACATCTTGAAAGGTTTTCACAGCATAGTTCCTTCCAATTTGATGAACATGTGGACATGGAAAGATATTCAAATGAGAGTTTGTGGTTCTCCTTTTATAGATGTTCAACTCCTAAAGAGACACACAAAGTATTCTGGTCTTTCTAGCAAGTCTCCTGTTGTAGAATGGTTTTGGAATACCCTTTCTGAAATGAATCAAGAACAATTGAGAAGATTCATAAGATTTTCTTGGGCACAAGAAAGACTTCCAACTGATGATGAAGATTTCAAAAGAAATGGAACAAGAATGTTAATCAAATCTTATGTCAGTAATTCTCCTCCTGATCAAGTTTTTCCAAAGGCTGATACTTGTTTCTTCAATCTCATCCTCCCTAATTACTCTTCTCAAAAAGTTTTGAAAGAAAAATTATTGACAAGTATTTACATTGATATCGATAGCATGGACAGTGATGTTCAAGAAGATCAAGAAGAAGAAAACTTGGGACTTGGAAGAAGATCTAATCTTTTTGGAGGATTTAATTTGAACAACAATTTTTAAAAAATTAAATGAAATAGAATCAAATAAAATTAATAAAAAAAAAAAAAATGGAAGACAATTTTAAAAGTTCAAATAATGATTTAAGAAAGGAGATTGAAAAATATTTTGAAGATCCAACTATAATTGAGAATATTTATTTAGGTAATATTTTATATTTATTATTTTTCTCTTCTCAAAATTCAAATAAAAAGGAGGAAGTAGGTAATAATTTGAACCCTATTAAAAAGATTAAAATAACAACTTGAAAAAAAGAATATATGGTACAAATGATGAAAAGAGTGATTACGATTTTCGGATTGTTGTAAAAGAAAATTATGAAGGAGAATACTTGAGAGAAGAAAAAAAAGGATTATTCAATTTTACTGTTTATAAAAAATCAAAATTTGAGGAATTAATCTCTTTTCATGAAATAAATGTTCTCATTTGCCTTTTTCTACCTCCAAAATACATTTTGAAAGAAAATTTAAATTATGAATTCAAATTGGACGAAAAAACTTTAAAATTCAGCATTTTAAGAAAAAGTAATTCCTGCTTTAATCAGTGAGTATCTCTTTTTTTTTTTTTGTATCTTATTTTTTTTTAAAATTATTATTTTAATAAGGGCAAAAAAATACTTTGAAAATAATGAAATTTACAAATGCAAAAAGATGATAGTTCATTGTAAAGAAAATTAAATTTTTTTAAAATAAATTCATTTATTTCTTTGTAGGTTTGAGATTTTTGAATTTTGGGTTACAAATAATTGAAAAAGGAAAAATTCATAACTTGGAATGTTTAAAAGAGATATGGGAAGAAATAAAGGAAGAGGAAGGTGATTGGGATTTTTTTAACAATAAATATCATCCTCTCAAAAAACATGCTATATCTCTTCTTCCCAAAAATGGTACCTTTTTTTTGTTAAATTTTAAAAAATTAAAAAAAAAAATCAAAAAAGAAAATAAAGTTGAAGAGAAAATACCTTCTTATATTAAAGGAAATGTAGAAGAAGGAATGAATCCCGAATTAAAAAAAGCGTACAGACTCTTACTTTCAAGCCAAGTTTTGAATGGAGCTTTTACTGAAATATCTAAAAATACTTCTATTTTGGAATTTTTGAAAAATTATTATCTCACTTCTTTTCAATACAATGAATCTAACAATCAAAATAATGAAGAAACTTTAGAAGAGAAAGAAAAGGAAAAAAGAAAGAAAATAGAAAAGGTTTTAAAATGTAAAAAGTTTGATTTTGAGAAATTATTTGAAGGAAATTTGGTTGAAAAATACAAAAAAATGAAAGAAGGATTGGATAAAGGAATTCTTTTCATCAATGAAAAGTTTGAAGAAGTTAAAAAAGATTGCATAAATTTATTTCCTCCTCTCCCTCTTTCTCATTTCATTAAAAAACAACCCCAATGGATCTCTTCTATTCTTTTCAAACTAGATAAAGGAAAACCTTTAATCATTTACCTTTTTTATTTGATACCAACTTCTGCTTTGTATCATTTTCTCGAAAGATTTATTGATTTATAAAAAAATGTATAAAAAAAAAAATTTTGGAAAAAGAAAAATAAATATTTTTTAATCAATCAGTCTTCTCTTAAATTATTATTTTTTAACATTTTCTTATAAATCTTTTTTACTTCAAATTTTGATAGTCGAGAATTATTTTTTATTGTTTCAATATTATCCCTTCTCATGAAATAAGAATATGGCTCTATTTGTTCGTGATTATAGTCATTGATTGTAGAGGTTTTCATGTTTTTAGTTTTATTTTCTTTATTATTTATTAATTTTTCAGTATTGTTAAAAAAATCGAATAGTGTAGTCTTCTTTAAAACTGGTTGTTTAATTTCTGATAATTTTTTGGTAGAAATTGTTTGGGCAGTAATTTCCTTTTGTTCATTTTCAATATCATCCCCTTCTTCACCTATTTCCTCTTTTTTCTCAATTTTTTCTTCATTTTTGGTTTCTTCTGCACCAAATGTTCCAAATAAAGAAAAATCTTTTGCTGCACTTCTATCATAAGCAACATTTGACCATAAATCATTTACTTCAATTTTAATTTCCTTTGTTTTAATTTCTTCATCTTTCTTTTTATCAACCCCACTAATTGATGTTTGGGAATTCTTACTTTTTTTTACACCAATCTTTGTTGATTTTTTCTCTTTTTTTCTCTTTTTATTATTTTCTTTCATTTTTTTTATATTTTTTTTATTCAAAATAAAATTTGAATAAATATAAAATTTTTTTAATTGATCCCAAAAAACTTTTTTGTAGTTTCCAAAGTCTTTTTAGCCAACTCCTCTTCACTTATTCCCAAAATATTAGCACATTTTCTAAGTACATAAGGAAGGAAACAGGGTTCATTTCTTCTTACTCCTCTTTCTTTGATTTCATCTGGTGTCAAAAAAGGAGCATCCGTTTCAATCTACAATAAAAAATTTATAAAAAAAACAAAAAAAACAAGAAATTGAAATAAAACAGGAAATTAAAGAAGAAAATGGATGAACCATGAGTTTGTCCAAAGGTATTAGTTTTAAAAGTTTTTGCAAGGTTTTTCCTCTTCTTTCATCACAAATCCAACCTGTGATTCCAATATAAAACCCAAAGTCTAAATACCACAAAAGTTCTTCTTTTGTTCCAGTAAAACAATGAACCTTTTGTCATTTAAATTAAAAAAGGGTATAATAAAGTTTTAATAAAAAATATAATTTTAATTTTAACATTTAATAAAAGTTTAATTAATGAGTATTTAATTTTAAATAGAGACTTACACATCCTCTTATAATTTTATCTTTGTTTTTAGTACAAACTTCCTGAAAAGTTTTACTGGCTGATCTTTCGTGCAAGAAGAGAGGTTTCTTCAACTCAAAAGCCAATTCTATTTGCTCTTCAAAACATTTTATCTTTTTTTTATTTTTATTTTTTGAAAAAATTTTAAAAAGAAAGAAAATTTTTTTTTTATACTTGAATGTCTTCTGGGCTAAAGTTTCTATCGAAATCCAATCCACATTCACCAATTGCCACTATTTCCTTGTTTTTTTGGGCTAATTCTTTCAAGTAGGGAATGTAATTGAAAGAAGCATTTCGTGAATCATGAGGGTGAATTCCAGCAGTGCTGTATAGAGCAAATTTCTTTGCTAATTTTACTTTTTATTTTTGTTGAATATTGAATTTCCAATTAGAAAAAGAGATCTAGTTGATTAAGGTCAAGATATATTCGTTATGATATGATATAATAAATTTAAATAGTGATTCTCTCTTCTAATGAAAGTAAAAATTTCTTACAACATTCATTTGTACTCTTCCTGTAGATTAATTAATCGAATTAAATTGTTTGGAAAGAAATTTTTACTCTGATGTTCCTGTTAAAATCAATAATTTTACATTTTTTTCCAATGATCGTTGAACAATACTTTCTACATCTTGATCAAATGATTTATGCGCCAAATTCAAACCTATATCTGCTATATCTCCACTCACCAACAATTCATCGTAATTTATAAACACATTTTCAACTTGGTTTTTATTATTATATCCCCTTCCACCTCTACCTCTTCCTCTCCCATAATTACTGTTATTATTATTATTATTATTATAACCACCTCTTCCTTTCATTTTTTTTTTATTTTTTTCAATTTTTTATTTTTTTATTTTTGTTAATCAAAAATTTCAGAAAATTATAGGAAATTTAAGATTAATACAAAAAATAAATATTTTTTTAATTTGAAGGTCTTCAAATTTGTTTCAATCTGTACTTGTAATTACGTCTTTTATTTTTCATGAATAGTTTAAAAGCACAAAACCATCCATGTTCACCCTCAATGGTATTTTTCCAAAGCCTCATCAAATTTTTCTCTTGATTTATATAAGCCAAATTCTTTTAAAAGAACAAAAATAAAGTTGAAATGTTTCATTTTGAATTTATTACCATAATTGATTGATCATCTGCCACAAGGTCTAATGCATAAAAAATTTCCACAGTTTCATGATGAATTTTCCAAAAATCTAACATTGATTCTTTCTTTCCAAAAAAAAAACCTCCTTGAATTTTTGATCTTTCAATTACACTAACAACAAAATCGTCCAAGTCTTGTTTTCTAGGTCTNAATTACAACTTTGTTAGCGGATAATAATTAATAACTAACAAATTTTGAACTGTTGTAAAGTTTTGGACATCTCCAATAAAAATTAAAATTGAAATAAATGTAAAAAAAAAATAAAATAGTTTAAACATGAAAAAATGCAAAAAATATAAAAAAAAATGAAAAAATGTTTTTAAAATGTTTTTTAAATTTTTTTTTTTTACAAATCTAGCCACAGAACCTTTCTTTCCGGCATCAATAAATTCACCACCACCCAAAGTGAGGATGTAAAAATGTTTTTTGTTGGAGGGAAGTTCCAATCTACGAACACATTCTTCAGAATTGATCACCTCACCAATATACTCTATGATAAACTCTCCTTCTTTAATGTTTTGTTTAGTGATTACTCCAAACCCTTTTTTTTCTGTTTTCACAACTTTTAATTTTTTCCACAATTTGTTGCAAAACCTTTGATTTCTGCAATACTTTCCTACTGGACATGTGTTTGGACATTCCATTGATTGCAATCTGTTGACGCAATTATCATCTCCACATTCCGATATTCCTTTTATATAAAAACAATGACATTCTTGTACTTTCTCTTGATTCTTTTTTCTGTATAAAATTTCATCTTTTTTTCAGTAAAAAAAGAAAAACAGTTTTTTTTTTTGAAACAATTAATTTTGAATCTTTTACTATCAGTCATTTCCTTCCATCCCTCCAAATATTCTTTATCATCCTCTAATATATATTTAATTAATTGTTTATTTTTCTTGATTTTTAAATTTTATAATCAAACCTGATTCTTCATTTTCGAATCTTTTTTTTACACTCAATATATTTGCATTTTGTTCAATTTCTTGGATTGATTCAACCTCATTCAACAAGATTTTCTTCATTTTTTTTTTTATTTTTTTCTAAATTTTTAATTTTTTCATAATTGGGAAAATATTTGAATTTCCAGAAAAAAACAAGGAGATAGAAGATTAAAAGCTTTTTTTAATACATAAATTTCTCATTTTTTTGGATTTTCTATTATTAATTTGATACCAAAGCAACCTTTTTATTAGTTTGTTTGGTTTGAGTTGTTGTTTTCTCAACTTTAGGAACATCATGCTGTGGGACATTGGGTAAATCTTGAGTATTTTCAAGGTCCTCTTCTTCAATTAATTTGTTTAATTCATTTTCAATTTCTTCATCCTCTTCTTCATTGAATTTTCCTGTCAATAATTCTTCCAATTCCTAAATCATATATTATAAAAAGGGAGGTTGTTGACGAATTCAAATAAAAATAAGCTATATATAATGTGGTATTTCAGAATTATTTTTACTCTCGCTTTTTGTAAAGCCTCTTCGTTTTCCAACATCAATTGTTCAACATCTTCAATTTTCATCATGTCATTTAATTCTTCTAAAGCATTTTTACCTTGTTTCATTGCTTCTATAACTTGTAATTCTTGAACTTTCCAATCAACAGTCTGAATCATTTGGTCCAAATTAAATATTTGATTTTCCACCTTTTCTAATTGTGTTTCTTGTAATTTCTTTTTCTTAAGAGCCAATAATGCTCCCTTTTTATCTCCCTTTTTCTTCAATTCTTTTGCTATTTCCACTTCTCTTGCTATTGTGGTTTCACACTAATGTATTTTTGATGTTGTAATTATTTGTTATAATATTCTTAAAATTGGTTCAAAAAAAAATAACCTTTTTCTTTATTCTCTTCAAATTATTTTGTGCATTTTTCATGTCAAGAATTACTTGATCTTGTTGGGTCACTTTATTGTTCTTATTTTCTTTTGATCTAAATAATAATTGATTATAGGATGTGTTTTCTGTTTAAATACATACCCATTCTTGTTCTTTGAAAATAGAAAACCCATTTGATAGAAAAAATTAGATATTTGCTCAATTTTTTTTTTTTTTTTTTTTTTGAAATGGATTAAAAACAAACCTTTTTGGGATTTGAACAAGTATTTGACAAATTATTTTAATTAATTATTAATTTCTTCTTTAACACTTTTGTTCTTCTCTTCTATAATTTCATTTTCTATTTGATTGAGATGATTTTCAAGATTTGAAATTGTGGTTATTTCTTTTATTTGTAGAGAATCATTTGGAGATAAGTCTTCGAGTTCGATGGGGATAGGATTTTCAGAATCCAAATTTGGATCCATCAAATGATGCTGAAAATCAGGCATATTTAAGGTATCTTTTATGATCTTTCTTCCTGCTATGAATAGTATCACAAAAATTACAAAAAAAAAGCATATTTCCAAAAGAAATGTTATCTTTTTTGTCTTTGTCCATTTGTTTTCCCCTTTTATTTTGAATTTTGAAAAATAATTTAAATTTGTACAGAAATTCACAAACCTGAAACAGCACTTGCAAGAGATTCCATAGTAGATCCTAGCGTTAACGAAAGAGAAAATTATTTCAAAAAAGTTTTTCTATTTAAAAATATACCAGCCACAACCCCAACAAGCACCTGTTAAAGTAGTTTTTTCAAAAAAAAATGAATAAAAAAATAAATAATAAATTAAAAAACAAAAGCGAACAGTTGGTATCATCCCAAAAAAGGTAGTAACAACAAATCTGTTTTTTTTTTTTTTTTTGAATTAAATATAACAAAATAATTGAAATAAAAGGTACGGAAGAAACTCAATTTTAGTGACAGAAAGAAAAGCATTAACCATTCCTTTTAATTATTATTTTTTACTTCAAAAATGAAATTTATTGAAAAAAAAAGAATACCAAAAGGGAGAGGAGAAAGGCGAATTAGAAAACATATTTTCCATGATTCTTTTTTTTTTTTTTTTTAAAAAAAGAAATGAAAAAAAGCTGTTTAAAAATTTTTTTTTTTTTTTTTACCAGATCTGAGTCTAATATCAAGCTAAATTTTTAAAACAAAAGTTCTTAAAATTTTCTTCTTATATTTATTTTTCTTTTCATATTAATTGTTTTGATATTAATTTTTTTTTTGTATTATTTCAATATTATTTATTTTTGTGTTCAGTTTATATGAATTTGTTCATCTTATTTATTTTTACATTCATTTTAAAAAAGAATTACTTTTTTGAAAAAAGGGTTTTGGTCGATTTTTTGTTTCACTGTTTTACGAAGAAAATATCTACAAACTAAAAATTTTATTTTGTAAAAAAAATAAAAACTAAAAGAAAAAAAGGATCACTTGTAAAGCAAAAAATGGCTCCAATGGTCCCTTTAATTTTGTTTTGAAATTTATTTAAAATTTAAAGAGATAAAGAATTTACCAGAAATAACCTAATTTTCAAATATTAAATTAGTTAAAAAAAAAAACAAATTATTTTTGACTAAATTATTTAAAACTCAAATTAAAAGTTTTCATTTTTCTTTAATGTCGGCATGAATATTGAATAAGTTTGGATTGATGAAATTCTATTTAAATTTAGAAAAGAATTACAACAAGAGGTAATCCAAGAAATAATCCAAATAAGAATCCAGCTGTCATTTCAAAAATTGAAAAGAAAAGGATAACAGGAAGAGAAGATAAAATGATGCAAATAGCGATTATGATAGATGGCAAAAAGGTTCCCAAATTAGATATCCAATTTATAAACCTCAAAATAATCCCTTTTTTCCACAAAATGGCAATAGTGGTGAATAATACCAATAATAAAATTAAGAGAATTATTAATTTCATTTTATTTTCTTTTGCATATTCAATCGATTCATTCCAACACTTTTTATATGAGGGTAAATTTTTTTCTTCAATTTCTTGTTGATCTTGGTGGATTTGTTCATTTGGATTTGAATGTATTTCCAATAATTCATTTTCTTTGTCTTTTTTATCAATATTTTCTGTATTATTATCAAACTCCATTTCAAATAAATCAAAATAGGAGTATTCCAATAAATAAATAAATAATTTTTTTCCTTTTTTTTTATTTATTTCAATTTTTTTTTTCAATTTAATTAATATACAAACAGAAAAAAGTTCCGACAAATAAATTTGTTTGTGCAAAAAAGTAGGAACTTTTTGGGTTTATGAAATATTAACTTTAATTTATTCAGCACATTTTCGAATATGATCATCAATTTCTTTTACAGATAAATTTTCAAAAGAAAAATCACACAAAGGACAAATTAAAGGTTTTTCATTGTTAGGATTATTTTCAGGTTCAAATTCCTCTATTTCTTCCAAATTTTCTTCTTTCTTTTCATTTTTGTTTTTGTCAATCTTATTGTTAAAATTACTGTTGAGAGGTTTGTTCGTGTTGATGTTGTTTTTGTTAAAAATTAATTTATTTTCATTTTTTTTATTTAAATTGAATTTAAAATTATTATTTATAGTATTGTTGATACTATTATTTACACCGAGACTATTATTCATTTTTTTAAATCCATTGTTATCATTTATTGGGTTATTGTTATTATTTACTTTGATGTTGATATTTTTGTTAGTATTGCTATTATTGTTTGTAGAGTTTTGAGGAATGATAGGTTTGGGATTGTTGAAGGAGCTCTTATTGGAAGGATTAACAAGCGAAGTGATTTTATTACCAGAGCTATTGTTTTTAAAGTTATGATTATTGTTATTATTAGTCTTGTTTGAGTTATTAATATTATTACTATTATTAATATTGTTATTATTATTAGTCTTGTTTGAGTTATTATTATTATTATTATTATTAATATTGTTATTATTAATATTGTTATTATTAATATTGTTATTATTATTAGTCTTGTTTGAGTTATTAATATTATTACTATTATTATTATTAATATTGTTATTATTATTAGTGTTGTTTGAGTTATTATTATTATTATTAATATTGTTGAAGATTTTATTACCAGAGCTCTTGTTTAAGTTACTATTAAAGTTATTATTTGTCTTGTTATTATTGTTAAAGTTATTATTTGTCTTGTTAATATTATTATTATTACTATTATTAATACTATTATTATTACTATTATTGAAGAATATATCAGCAGAGCTATTGTTGTTAAAGTTTTTATTATCAGAAATATTTTTAGTAATAGAGTTAATAATATAATCATTTTTATTATTAAGTTTATTTAAATTATTGTTTGAAATATTTTTGTTAGAAACAGTATCACTATCATTTTTACTTTCAATAATATTTTTAATATTTTTAATAGAATTGATTTTATTGAGAGAATTGTTATTATTAATGAGAGGAGAGTTATTGAGGGAAGTTTTAAAAGAAGATGTATTTTTGAGAGAGTTTTCTATATTTTTTTGAGTATAATTATTAATGTTATTATTTTTTTGATTGTTATTATTCTGATTGCTATTACTCTTATTGTTATTACTCTTATTATTAATTTCATCATTTTCATTATTATTATTAATGTTATCTTTAATCCGATTATTATTATTAAGAAGTGGTTTATGATTATTAGGAGGGGTTTTATTGTTGTTAGTATTTTTGTTTAAAAAAAGAGAATTAACAGCGCTTTTAGCATTAAAGTTATTTTTATTATTATTTACATTATTATTAATATTTATATTATTATGATTATTTATATTATTATTATTATTATTATGATTATTATTTATATTATTATTATTATTGTTATTATTATTATTATTATTATTAATATTTTTATCATTATTTATATTGTCATTGTTATTATTATTATTTATATGATTATTATTGTTATTATTAATATTATTATTTATATTAATATTAATATCATTGTTATTGTTGGAATTGCTATTACTAGAGATTAAATTATTTGTTGCAATTATGTTAATATTATTTTTATTGTTATTTATTTCTCTATCGTTATTTGTTTCTTTTTTATTATTTATTTCTTTATTATTTGTTTCTTTATTGTTAATATTCATTTCTTTACTTTTATTATTTATTTCTTTTTTATTTTTATTTATGTCTTCCTTATTTTTGTTTTTAATGTCACTAATGTCATTATTAATAAAATTATTATTGTTATTACTATTCTCAACTTCATTGTTATTGTTTTTGTGGCTGGGGATGACACTTGTATTACTTTTGGTTTTATTGATGTGATTTTTAGTGATAAGAAGATGGGTAGACTTTTCCTTGTTTTTGTTCAAGGGAGGGGGAGATGGTTTTTTTTGGTTAAAATTTAATTTTGGTAAATAATTCTCGTTTATTTCCTTTATCTCTTTTTCTTTGAGGGAAGAATCATTATCATTAGAATTATTATTATTTTCTTGAAGGAAAATGTTTTGGGTTGAAAATTTTTGTTCAATTTGTATCAATAATTTTGTTAAATCTTCAAAATTATCTTTTTTGGGAAAATATTCAGGGAAAAAATATATTGTGTCCTTTTGAATATCTGTATTTTTCATTTTCTTATTTTTATCAAAATAAAGAAGGTTTTCTTTTCTTTTTTTATCCATTAATCGTTTTTTCTTTTCAATTTTTTTTTTTAATTTTTTGACAAAATATTATAAAATTAAATTTAAATTGGTAAAGAGAAAAGTTTTTCAGAGAGTGGTATATCTTTGCCTTTGTCTTCTTATTACAATGATAATGAAAGCAATGATTGCAATAACCCCAACACATGCGGCAATTATAACAATTATGTATCTTTTAAAAAAATTTAAATATAAAATAAAATGTTATACAAAAAGGCATTTTACGGCAAAGTGAATCTGAATCCAGGAACCTCAACTTTTTAAAAAAAAAAATTAATTTGATTTATTTTGAAAAAAAGGGAAGAATGGAAGAAATTACCTTCCCAAGGAAAACCGGGGATGGGGAGAGTATTAATGGAGGCATCAATAGAATATTTTCCAGTTTTGTAAGGAACCCAAACAACGTTGTAAGTACCATTTTGAAAATTGGAAATGATGGCTTCCACATTATTGTTACTTCCCGTGTTATTGTTATTGTTGACATATTTTCCACTGAGATAAGTAATGTTTACAAAATAATCCAATTGTGAAGCGATTACATTTCCAAAACGATCATAAAAAGTGACCTGAAATTGGTTTATTTCATCTTTTGTTGAGTTTGTTGTTTTCCCAGTTATCACTGATTTTGTTGCGTCCACACTTGAATGATCCACTATGTTTTTTTATTTTTTAGATTGTTAAATTAATCAAAAGTTTTTAAAAAATAAAATAAAATTAAATTAACAAAATAAAAACTGAAAGTTATAACTAAAAAATAAAATATAATTAATAAAAGTTAACTAAAAAATAAAATA
>JAMYWO010000170.1:4190-30298 GCA_024220525.1 Cochliopodium minus
TTACAAATTCTGCACATCCTTCGTATGAAATATTCTCTATGAATTTGATTGCAAAATCCTTTATTTTCATTTTATCAAGAGATATTTCTTCAATCTTTCGTTTTTCATCCTTTTTTTCTTCAATTTCTTCAATATCAACATCCAATTTTCTTTCTTGAAATGAATTAAGAGTAATATTAATATTATGACAGCAATATAAATAGTTGTACTTTTATTTTTCTTGTGATCCTTTTTATCCTTTATGTATGAATATAGTTACTTTTCTGAATGAATTTTTTGGGAATTGAATTAATTTTTCTATTTGTTTTGATGCGATACCAATATGAATGAGATGATAATTGTTTATTTTTACTTATATCTCCCTCCAATAAAACGATTTTTTTTTTTTTTTGATTTCGCTTTATTTCTAAATTTTTGTTCAAAAATTAAAAAAAAATGAAAATTAATTTCAACAGGCAAGAATTTATAAAGATAATATACTCATATATTAATTGAATTCTATTTCAAATGCATTCTACAGAATAATCATCGTACCTGGTAAAAAAAATTCACAAATTTTAAAAAATTTAATTGAATAAAATTTTATAGGAAATGGATGCACAAATGTAATATAAATTCCAAAAGATGATATATTCCAATTTAATTTTTATTTATGCTGAAATTCAAATATAGATAAAAAATGCAAATTGGTATTACTGGTTATCATTAAAATTAAAAAAGCAATATCAAGATGTTCAAGTAATTTGTGAGACAATGCCAGATCCATACAAAGCTAAAGAAAAAAGTAAAGAAAAAAAATCTAACAAAATAAATTTTAAATAATTTTTGAACAGTTTGTAAGACAAATTTTTTTCAAATAATTGATTCATATTTAAATGTAACGAACATTTATAAAAGGGATTCCCCATATTGTCGAAAAACTAGGATGTGATGGTATTTTATTTTCATTAGGAAATTTTAAGATAAAAGTTGATCTTTTAAAATCAAGAAAAAACAATTATTATAGGACACAGGTAACAATTATAAAATTTTACTAATTTTTTTTAAAAAAAATAAAATAAAGCTCAGGTAACTTTTTTACAATATCTCATTTTGCAACTATTATTTTTCATATTTAAAAAAAGGTGCGGAAGCAGCGATGAGACTCTGTGAAACGCACAAAGTATTCGGAATCGTATTAGTTTCAGCATGTTGGACTGATTTAGGAATGAAAAGTGAAGTAAAAAAAAAAGCTTTGTATCTTACTTTGTTGATTATGTTTTACATTTTGCGCTTTTTTTTTTAATAGAGAGTATCGGGTTATTACTCTAGACCTTGGGAATGGCGAAAAATCGCAGAAAATTGTGAATTTATCGTTCAACTCCATTCTACTGATGATCCTTTCATTCCAATCTCTGAAGCTACCCATGTTAAAGACAATCTTCTAAAGTTTAAACCTAATGGCTTGGATTACCATCAATACAACGACCAAGGACATTTCATGACAGAAGAATCTGAACTCATTTTAAACATAATTACTAAAAAACTTTCTAATTATTAAAAACTTTCTATTGTTCTTGTAATAGAAAGGTTTTTTTTTAAAGTTTTTTTTTTATTGATTTAAATAGAAAATATTTCCCTGAAAAAAAAAAAAAAAAATGGAAAATCATTTTAACAATTCATTTGATTTTATATTCCATGGTAATTTTTTTAGATTCAACATCCCTTTTCTTTCATCCTTCCATCAATTATATTTTTTTTTTCCATATTTTTATTTATATTTAAGGATGTGGATCCAGTGGTGGTTCTTTTTATATCCCTTGTTATTTGAGAGAAAATGGGCCTTGCTCTTGTTGCAAAGAATATAGCCAAAATAAAGATAAAAATATAAGGTGAATAAAAAAATAATAAACACAATTTTGATCATATCATCATAAAATCTGATCATAATTGATAATATCAGATGATCAATGATATAATCCCAAATTGAAATGTGATACAACCAAATTTATTATTTATTCAACTTTATGTTAATTTCACATAATTTTCTTAATTTGAAAATAGAGGAAACCCTGGTGGAATAATTCTTTACAAAGAAAAAGTGATCGTAATAGATTGCGGAAAAACATTCATCGATAATTGGATCAATTGTGTCAGAAAACATAAATTTCTCAACAAAATAGATTCTGTTTTGGTAAAAGTTGTAAATTTAAAAGAAAACTCTCCAAAACTAATTTTTCATAAGATTACACATTCACATGCAGACTCTGTTTATGGGTTAATAGATCTACCAGAATGTGCTAATAATAAAAACAAAGTGGATGTACATATATCAAAAAGAGATTACAACATAATTAAAAAAACATATTTGTATTTTTTCTTTTTTTAAAAAAAAACTATTCTTCTAATAATTTTGAAACAATAGACACCTTTTCGATAGTGAACCTGAAAAATTAGATAAATTAAATTTTGTCATATTTGAACCCAATAAACCTATTTTAATTCACGACTTAAAGTTTCAAACGTTCGATGTGGATCATGGTACACGAATTTTTATTTTTAATCACACAAAAGAAATAATATGATAAAAAAATCCTTATTTTTTAAAAAAGGACATAATTCAATATCTCTTGGATTTCAATTTGGAGAAATGGTTTATATATCTGATGTTAAATCGGTTTCTGTATAAAATATTTAAAAAACCCCCTCTTTTTTTTTTTTTACATACTAAATCTTGTATGAAACAGAAAGAAATAGAAGAATGGTTAACTTCACTTAATATAGAATATCTAGTAATTGATTGTGTTTCAGTGACTGCCCAAATAACATCTCATATGAATTTAAGGGAAACAACTGATTTTGTAAATACAATCAAACCTAAAAAAGCATTTCTCACTGGTATGGGTCATGGTTTTCTCTTCCCCTCTTTCGACATCAAGTTAAAACAAAAATACAATAACCAAAACACTCAATTTTTTATGCCTTATGATGGGTTTTTGATTCCAGATATACCTATCAAGAAAGATTATCTTTTCCTAAAGTCTAATTATTAAGATTTCTTTTTAATATTATTATAAAAAGAAATATCTACAGTAGTGACTCTCTTGACCTATAAAAACCATAAAATAAAAGAAAAAAACTTTCAAAATAATTTTAGTTTCAACAATAAAATCTAATTTGAATAATGCCTTTCAATTTAAAAATCAAAAATTAAATTAAAAAAAAAAATGAATAATTATCCGACTCTTTGTTTGGATATTGGAGAATATGAATCCAAATTTGGTAATTTAATGAATTGTTAAATAATTAACTTTCAATTTTTAAATATAAAAGGATTTGGAGGAGAAGTGTAAATTTGATTTGGAAAAATACTTGTTTATTATTTACTTATTGTATTATAAAGTAATCCTGAATCAATTCCATCAGTAATCGCAAGAGCAAGGTAATTTAATAATTTTAATGAAAATATCCAATAAAATTTATAAATAAAACAATAGATGTGGAATAAAGTAAAAATCAATACCAATTAACTTATCCATTCATTTCTTTTTGAATCATTGCAAATTATAAAACAAGAGGTATAAAAAAATTCAATTTTAAATTTCTTAATTAAAAATAAATTCAAAAAAAAAGTAATGCTGAGAGATAGATTCAAAGAAACATATGTAGGAAATGAAGCAATAGCAAATGTTTCAATCAGAATCTTAAAAAGGCCAGTAGAAAACAGAAACGTGAGCAACTTTGATGATTGGGAGAAACTGATGGGAGAAATTATCAACGTGGAAACAAAAGCAAATCTGCAAGAAAGTGCTGTTTTATATACAGTAGGTCCCAATTCCTCGAAAGATACTCTTGAAAAAATAACGCAGATAATGTTCGAAACATTTACAGCTAAAAAGTTAGATCTTTCTTCTCAAAGTACTTGTTCGATTTTGTGTTCGGGTATTACATCCTAAATTTTTGAAAAATAAAAATTCCAATTGTTTTACGTTAAAAGGAAAAACAACGGGAATTGTTGTAGATTCTGGTTACAAGATGACTAATGCCACTAAAGTATTACATGGAGTTCAGGTTAAAGATGAAAATTTTGTTGATTTTCAAACGGCAATTGGTGGTTTACATGTTGATGAACAATTTATCTCGAAATCAAGAGAAAAATATGAATTTAGAAGTTCCTCAGAAAAATTTATTGCAACAAAAATTGTAAATAGACATGGATTCGTTCAAACTACTCATGAAAATTATTTGAATGCAGTAGCACCTGAATTCACCTATAAATTACCAGATGGAACTGTTTTAAACTTTCAAAACGAAGCATATGAATGCAGTGAATTTTTGTTTAATAAATTAGATATAGGATTTGAATACTCACCAATTCAAAATATCATCAAAAATTGTGTTTCATCTATCAACAAAGAGAACTTTCTAGAATTCACAAATAACATTTTTTTTTGTGGAGGAAATTCAATGTTGAAAGGATTTGAAGTGAGAATACAAAACGAGTTGAAAGAAATGTCTTCAAAAGACTATTGTTTAAAATTTCCGCCTCAAAGACAACATTCAGTTTGGATTGGTGCTTCGATTTATTCTCAGCTAAAAACTTTTTTGGAAAACTGCATTACATCTGAAATTTACGAAGAAGAAGGACCTGAATCAATTCACAGAAACTTTAATAAAAAATTTTTAAATCACAAATAAAACCTTTATAAACAAAATAAGTTTTATTTTATTTTTTTTTTCAAACTTTATAACAATAAAATAATAAAGAAAAAGGCGAGAAAATGAATGATCTTAATTAGACTCTCCACTAACTTCAATTTCAGGCAAAGTATCAATGATAGGACCAACATCCTTGATGTTAAAACCCTTGAAGATAGAATCAAGGATGTTGCTAACATTGACTTCCATATGCTCGATGTTTTGTTCATTGATAGAAGCCAAATTGAGGATGGAGACAACTTTGTTAGGATTGTTGTTGGTTAGAGGCATGGAGAAGTTGGTGAAAGGTTGGTTGCCTATTACGGAAGTTTTCAGGTGGTGTTGATAATCTTTCACTTTTTCGAGCGCTTCGATACCTGTAGGCACTTGGACAGAGTTCATCGATACATCTATGAAATCTCTGTTTTTTTTTTTTTTGTTTTATGAAAAAAAATGAGTAAATTTCAAATGTTAATTTCAGATTTGAGTTTATGATATTTCATTTATCTATGAATTTTGTTCAATTAATACTTAAATCTCCCAAAATTTTGTTGTAAACAGATACATAATTTATTTAATTTACAACCAGAATATGATATTTGAGTGAAAAACTTTTTAATAATCCTATAATTCCAATTTAAAAGTTATCTGATCTAATTATTCTTTATAATTTCTCAATTTTCTAAAGTTATTTTGTTAATTCATTCACTCTACTAATTCATTTCAAAGAGAAGTTTTGAATTTTCTAATATCCTTCTCATATTTGATGATATATGAATATTTAATTCTTGAAACCATTATTTTACCCTTGAGTTTTGCTTATAAGATCTTGGAATGATTCATTCTCTTCCATTCTCATATCTGATGGTGTTTTACCGAATGATGTCTCTGATTCTATTTTTTCTTCTTTAGGTGAATTTACAATCATTACATTACTCTTATGTGGTTGGGTATGAATAGGTTGATTCTTTTGAACAGGCTTATTTTCATTATTTATAGTTCTATCTTGTTTTATATCTGTATATTTTGATTATTTCAACTAATTAAATCTAATTTATTGATAAATGTATTTTTATTTAGATACCATTAGATACACTTTGATTGCAACCCATCTTTTCTTTATTAACAATTTTTTTTTAAATAATTTTTCTTTTTTTGCTTACAACTTTAAGAAATTTGTTCAATTACTTTAAAATTTAAACTAAATGTAAGATAACTAGTCACTTTGATCTTTTTTAAAGAAATATCTTCTTCTTTTTTCAAATAAAATTTAAAAATATAAAAAAAATTTATATTTGATATATTCTTCTTGATTTATCAAAAGAAGATAAAGGAAAGGGATTTCTCATATTTTTGGATAGAATTAAACAAAAATGTATGACAGTATTGATAAATTATATAATAGAAATATTCAACATGCCAGAGAAGGAGTAAATACAAAATTCGAAGATGAAGATCAAATGCAAGCACAAGATGAAATATTTGAAATGTTATTGGCAGCTGGTATTAAAAATTTATACAATTTAAAATTTTATTATTCTCATATCAAATAAAGGTTACTTTAGAGCACGTATTAGTACATTACAACCATTTGATAAAATTTTGGGAGGATTAGCTTGGTGTATTACATCATCCAATGTGGATGTTGATGTGGATGTGTTCTTCAGTGATGATGCACCATTGGGAGAAAAGATCGATGTGGGAGAAAGAATCTGTAAGGCATTGGTACAGATGAGATGTCCACATACTTTATCATCACCCCAAATCAGAGGTTTAGACTTTCTAAAAATCTTTCCAGTGGTACAATGGCTGGTGAAAAAAGTATATGAAGTGAGAGAAGAGACAGCAGAGTTGATCAGACTCTTTACTGAAAGTCAATTTGCAAAAGTATTCAGCCATCCTGAAGATATCACCTTCAAAGAGAAATTGCCAAAGGTGAGAGAGTATTATGGACAAGTGAATGATAATTTTAAGCCTAGGAGAAGATTCAAGAGAAGCGAAAATGAAAATACCTC
This sequence comes from Cochliopodium minus, assembly GCA_024220525.1. NCBI lineage: Eukaryota > Discosea > Himatismenida > Cochliopodiidae > Cochliopodium > Cochliopodium minus. Next base: position 10,883 of record JAMYWO010000170.1, read on the forward strand.
TGATGAATCCAAACTCGTCACCAATACTCTTTTGGAATATGGTCATCATACAAAAGAAAGCAAATCTGAACATAAAAATAACAAGAATAACAAAAAGAATGAAGGAGAGGATGATGAATTAGGTGAGAAATTCAAGAATGAATATGCTGCCTTTAATTCTTCTGGAAGTGTATCTGGTTCTTTGGTTGGATCCATGATCGGGTTAAGATCAGAAGAGCTTTTGAAAAGTCAGAATGCTTATGAATTGCTTCGTTCGCAAGAATTGTCAAAGGGTGTATTCAATTCCAAGCAAATGGCAGAGGAACAATACAATAGACAAGTTGAATCAAAGAAGAGACAGATGTTGGCTTACAGGCAAACCTATGAAGATGTTAAACAGAAACATTCTGATATGTTCAATAAGCTCAATGAATTACAAGGTGAATTGGATCAAAAGGTTGAGACAAATAGAAAGATTGAGGAGGCTATCCAGAAATTCAATGAGATTGAAAACTCTGAGAATGCCAATGATATCAAGACTCTGAGAGGATTGGTTGCTTTAAATGAAAGTCTCAAGAAGCAACAAGAGGAATTCAAATTGAATTGTAAAAAGCAGCTTCAAGATTACAAGATCAAGATTGAGAATCTTCAAAAGGGTGAGAATGAACTCTCCGGTGAGGAAGGAGAAAGAATCAAGTTGATTGAAGAGACTTATAATAGAGATTCTGAAAAGTTGAAGCAGATCAAATCTTTGTTGGCAAAGAAAAACAGAACTATCCTTCTTTTGGAGAGAAAATTGGATGATATCCCTTCTCGTACTGAACTCACCCAATATCAAAGAGAATTTGTTGAATTGTTTGAGCAAGTTGCTGCTAAATTGGTAGAAACCAGACAATATTATAACACATACAATACCTTGGAAGATCAAAGAGTATTTTTGAACAAAGAACTCAGCATTTTGGATTCTATCAATGAGAAATATAATCTTGCTATGGCTTCCAAAACTAATAGAGAAAATCTTTTAAAGTCAATGCAACAGATTATCGAACAAGTAGAGAAGAATTCTGTCAAAACCAAGGAAAAGCTTGAGAATGAACAAAATACAAGGGATGTTCTCAAAAAGAAACATGTTGATTTGATCGAAAAACAAGGTTATTATGTCAAATGTACCAAAGAATTCGAAACAGAATGTAGAAAGAATGTTATTCTCCAACAAAAATTGGAGGAATCAAAGAACAAAACATCAAATTGATGGAAATTAAAAATTATTATTCCTCTCACACTTTATGTAATCATAATAATGATCCTTGGAAATTTGGAGGATTTGGGAAATGAAATGGAAAAAAAATTTTTTTTACTCAAAATGTGATTCATAAAATTCCTTTTTATTATGGTTCGAATAGTTTATAGCAATGAGGATATTTATTTTCATTTTGTGATTGTAATTATGATCTTTTATTGAAGGAGATTTAGAAAGAAAGGTTGAAAAAAAATTCATACACAAACAAAAAAATATAAAAAAAAAATCAAAGATGTTTAACAAGTTTAATAATCATTTTCTTGAATCTGAAAGTTCAATGACAGAATTCAAGGTAAACCAAATAACATTTAATCATTACAATAAGATTATGAGCTCATAAAAAAAAATTAATATTTTTTAAGCCAATTAATAAATATAAAGATCCTTACAAAAAAATTTATATATATTTTATGAAAAACAAATACGTGGCATAATTATCCTTCCTAAAATTATTAAATATATTTTAAAAAAATTAAAGGATATCGCAAATCAAGAAATGAGGTTTACTTGCACATCATATGATTTGGAATTATCTTCTTTTACAAATGAAGATTTCCACATCCCTATCATTAATGGGAAAAACATAAAGATAAATTATGACATGATGAGCCAAAACAACATAAAGATAAGAAATGGAACTTATCAAGACAAGATAGTTGCAATAAAACAATCTGAAGTTGATAAGAATAGCGAAACAAGCGGAGCCATTGTTAAAGAGATGAAAATCATGGCACAGTTAAAACATGAAAACATAATTACCTTTTATGGATGTATCATGGACAATAATAAGAATCCTTCGATTGTGATGGAGCTTATGGACAAAAATCTTTTTGATATCTTGACAAAGGTGAAGCTTAATCTCTTTGAAAGAATCGAGTTGGCAAAAGAGGCATGCAAAGGTAAAATAAATTTCATAAAATAAATATTTATACCAGAGAAAATTATAAGAATTAGCACAAATAAAAAAATTAAACCATAAATTAACTGAAATTAAATTATAATAGAATATTTTTGCCCTATTTAAAATGTATAAGTGGACCAAATTGGTTATAATATAAGAAGGACCAATTATATAATCTTTATCCCACAATAAAATAATATTTTTGTATCAAATTAAATCTCCTCTCAATATTGTTTATTTTTATGATCAGGAATGTCATACCTCGCACAACAAAAGATCTTTCATGGAGACTACAAAACTGAGAACGTGTTGTATGATGTCAGAACCAAAAAAGTGAAAATCGCAGACTTTGGCTTTTCTGAAAAGATGATTAGAAAGGACAATAAAATGGAGATCCTTCGCGGGGTAAAAATAATTTTCCTCCAAAACAAAATAAATTCAATTTATGTAGAATTACCTTCTTTTATTTTTTAAAAACTCTTTTTTTTTAGACTCCTTATTATCTTGCTCCTGAAGTCTTCGCTGAGAAAAGGTCAAAACATACATAAAAAAAAAAATTCAAATTTTTATTTGTTTTTTTTATATTTTTTGTATTTCTTATTTTGTATATTGTAAATAAATAAAATGTATTTTTAAAAACAGAAAATATAAAACCTTTTAAAAAAAATCTTTTTGTATTAAGCGTCTAATTTAAACAAATATGTTATTATAATTGTGTGCTACTATAAATTCTGTTTTTGAAAAACATTATTATCAAAAATAAAGTGTCTTCATAAATTATAACTAATTCACTTGTTTGGCTTTTATATTCAATACTAAAATTTCCAAACATTAAACTATAAAAATAAAGATTTGGCTCGTACAGTGATGTGTATTCTTTTGGAATATCACTCTCCGTACATGTCAAAAGAACCATCCCTTACGAAGGCAACCTCGAAACCAGTCACTTTCTCAATATGGTCAATGGACCAGTCTACCTTAGACCGTAATAACTTTTTTTTTTTATATTCTTTTCCTTTAAATGTTAATATATTTTAAAATAGTGAACTCCCTTTTTCTGAACAAGATTGCCCTAGTTCACTTAAAGAGCTCATTTTCAAATGCTGGCATCCAAACTCCTCTTTGCGTCCTACTTTCTCTGACATCTTGAGGGAGATTGACTACGTTTTGATTGATTGTATTTTCAGCAACTTCAGTGCAAGATGTTTTTGGAAATCTTTCTTTGTCTTGCAAAATTGTGGTTTGTTGTATAACGTACCCGAAAAGCTCTTTGTTGTACTTAACTTTTTTTCTTCTTTCTTTTTTAATTTTATACTAATCTTTATTTATTATAGGATGCTTTGGTCAAGTTTCACATGCCTATCCACAAGATTGAAGAGGCCAAAAGAGTCTTCTTAGTAGATGGTTTTTGCAACATTCTTCATTTTGAAAAGTATGTTGATTTGTACTTCTAGAAACTCTTTTTCTCTTCTTTCTTTCTCCTTTCTTTATTTTATCTCTTTGTTCTTTTATTGTACATTTACCCTCTCAACAAAAAAACTTGTAAAAAAAAAATAACACAAAAAAAAACTGGATTATCTTTCTCAAAAAAAAACAATGAAAGATATTTCTTTATTTATAAATTATTAATTTAAAATATTTATAAAAAAAACCAAAAAACGAAAAAAAATTAAAAAATTTTGTCAGATGAAGATGTTTTGTTTGTGTTTTTCTTTTTTTTGTTCTTCAAACCTATTGGTATAGTTCAAAAAATGAAGATCTTTGAAATAAAAATTTGATATATAGAAAAATTAATTGAAATTTGATTCAATAAAACCTTAAAAATAGTGTTCATTAACTCATGATTTGAAGAATAGTCCATGATGAAAATTTTAAAAAAAAATTAACGATAGATTAAAAATTAATTTTCCTGACAAAATAAAAAAAAATTGAAATGAAGGATATCTTTTTATCAACAGCTCAAAAAGAGAATCTATCCAAATGGAAATCAAAGAATGTAGATATCTCATTGTCTTCGAAAATATTGGGTTATCTTTGGGATCTCATGATAAAATTCATCCCAAGCGATATAGCACCCAATGTACTTTCATTCATGGGATTATTATGTAATTTGCATGCATTTTATCTGTGTAAGAAGAAGAAACAAAAAATTTTTAAACAAAATAGGGAAAATATAAGAACTTTTATTTGGGAGTTTGGATACATGGATACACTGTTCAAATATAAAATTTTAAAATTTTAATTAGTACGAAGTGAAGATTATTTTGGAACAAATTGTTGGATATACTTTTAAAAACCAAATATATTTGATGAGAATGAAAAGAATTATCAGCAAATAACATATCATTTTCAAAATAATAAAAGGAAATTTAAATTTGATCCTAACTTTATCAAAAAAAGATTTTTTTTATGAAAGAACGGAAATTTAAAATAAAATTCCGTTTAAATAAGAAATTTTTAAGAAACCCATAATAAAAAACCAAAGAAAACGAGATAGTTCTAAAGTTAAATAAATAAAAAAAAATTTTAAAAAAATAATAAAAAAAAATTTATTAAAAAAAAAGGTTATTTGTACATCGATGATCACCCAAAAGAAGTATCAATCACAGCGGTAGTACTAATGTCATTAAGTTACGCATTTGACTCACTTGACGGTAGACAAGCAAGAAAGATAAAGAACGAATCTCCACTAGGAGAATTGTTTGGCGACGCATGCATCAACATTGGTGTCATTTTCTCCATTTTGTCTTTGTGTTACATTATTGGCATTCGTGACATCATGACCCAGTGGTATTTTGGACAGACTGCTGCTTTGTTCATTGTTGCCACTCACATTGAGGCTTTGGGAACCAAAATCAAATCTTTTGGGAGATTTACTGGTGAGATTTTTTTTTTCATTCATTTTTAGTTTATTATTTAAAATTTATTGATTTTTTTTCTTTTATTTTTTATTTTTTAATTATTTTATTTATTTTTTTATTTTATTTTATTTTTTATATATTTTATTTTATATTTTTTGTAATTTAATTTTATTAAATGGTTTATTGTTTTTTTATTTTTTTATTATTGAAAATTTTTTTTTTATTATTTTATATTTTTTGAAAATTAAAATTTTTTATTTTATTGATTTTATTTTATATTTTTTGAAAAACTTTTTTAATGAAAGGACCTGGTGAACCTTTTATGATCTATGCTTTTATTGTAATCACTAAAACCACTATTGGACTCGACTGGATTGTAAACAAATTTAATTTCACCTTAGTCCCAATGTTAGAGAGCATTTCTGGTGAGAAAAAAACTTTTTTTTTTAAAAAAAATCAATTTATTTTTGAAAAATTAAAATTTAAAAAAAATATTAAATCAATAAAAATAAAAATTATTAATTAAAAAAAATAATTATTTCAATAAAAATATCCAATTAAAATAATTAAAAATTTTTTTAATATTTTTTTGGTTTTAGGTACAAAGGACTCTATAGTATTGTTGAGATTGATAAGCAAGGTTATTTATTACTCCACAGTGATTTTGGTGATCATTTCATTGATGTTCGTTCAGGATCATTCTGCAACCAAGAAAAACCTCATCTTTTGCTTTTTTTATCGAAACGTAATCCCCATTTTGTTGTCATTGGGATGGATGAACATTTCCAAAATGGATCTCTCTGATATCATGTGCGATGGACTTTTTTTCTCCATTGTTTCTACTGATCTTGTTGTATCTAAAATGTCAGGTCAGAAATAAAAATAAATTAATCAAAATTTAATAAAAAATCAATTAAAAATAAATTTAAAAATAAATTTAAAAATAAATTTAAAAATAAATTTAATAAAAAATCAATTAAAAATGAATTGAAAATAAATTAAAAATAAATTGAAAATAAATTAAAAATAAATTTAAAAATAAATCTAAAAATAAATTAATAAAAAATAATAAAGAAAATTTTTTATTTTATTTTATTTTAAAATCTTAAGAAATCTTTTAAAAAAATTTTTTTCTTTTTTTTTTTATTTAGGAAGAGATTTGCACCCTTGGATATCTTTGTTTGCGATGATAAGTATTTTCAACCACTTCTTCATTTTGGTGATCGTGGCCTTTTACTACGTTTTATTGTTTTGGGACGTGTGTACCTATTTGCATTTGCCAATGTTCACCACCTACATCAACGTCTACGTAGACGGAGGTAAAAAAAATAAAAAATAAAAAATAAAAAAAAAATAATAAAATTTTCTTACAATAAAATTTTATTCAAATGAAATAGTTTATGATATGTTACATTTTGGGCATCAAAAAGGTATTTCATTTGTTTTTATTTAATTACTGAATTTTGATTTGTATTTAATCAATTTTTATAATTTTAATCATGATTTTTTAGATTTTAAAAATTTTAATTTATGTGTTAAAAATTTTTTAATATTCATTATTTTTTTTTCTTTTTAGCATTCCAAGCTGCTCTTCAATTTGGGTCGAGATTGATTGTCGGAGTTCTTTCCGATGAGAACGTAATGAGCTACAAAAGAAGACCCATCATGTCTCTAAAAGAACGTGCAGATTCCGTCAGAGTATGTAAGGGTGTAGATCAAGTAATTGAAGACTCTCCTCTCATTTCAGACGAAAAATTTTTAAAAGGTAATCATTGTTAATTTTTATTTCTTGTTGTAATTTTTTTTATTTTTTTTTTTTTTTCATTTTTTATTTTTTACATTTTTTTTTTAAATTTAAAGACAACAACATTCATGTTGTTGCACATAGTACTGAGTATGATACAAAAGATGATAGATATTATGTTGTCCCAAGGAGATTGGGAATGACTAGAGTTTTGCCCAGAACTGAGGGAATCTCCACCAGTGATCTCATCAAACGTGTTCACGAGTGGTACGAGGAGAACAAGAAAAATGGAAACAACTCTAAATAATTCAACATACAAAAAATAAATATAGAATAAATTATTTTTTTGTTTTTTTTATTTCAAAAATCAAAAAATTCAAAAATTACTTAAAATCTTAATTTTTTAAAAATAAAAAATCTTTTTAAACGTTTAAAACTGATTTTTTTTTCTTTATTATAATTTTTTTAAAAAATTACTTAAAATCTTAATTTTTTATAATAATAATGATTATAATCAAAAAAAAATTCAAAATCTAAAAAATTCTATTAGTTTTTCAAAGAGAGATTCAATTCTTTTAAATAAGTTTTTACGATTATAAGTTTATAATTTTTTTATTTCAATTTTAAATTTAAAGCTTTGATAAAATAAAAAAAATGGAACCTGTAATTACAGGATATGAACTATATATTTTACATACTTGTATCTTTGTTTCATCTAGTTTGAGTGTTATTGGATGTTCGTTCATGATCTTCTACATACTGTTCATAATGATCAGATGGCAATTCTGTAAGAACAAAATAAAAATTTATAAAGAAATGAACATGTCAACAAGGATCAAATTGTTTGATTATGGATCATTTATAAGTAGATATTTGGAAATGAAAATATATAAAATTTATATTTAAGAAAATTTGAATGTCCAAAATAAACAGATAGAATTACAAAATATCTCTTTGACAATAAATAATTATAAAGAAAATATCCTTTATCTATCCATCATAAAAATTCACCTTTTAATAAATTATTTATAATAAATGCATCTTCAATTAAAGATTATTCTTTGATTATTTTTTATTTATTTTTTTTAAATTAGGCCTGACAAATAAACAAAGGATCAAAGAAAACAAACACACCTCAAGCCGAAAGTTCGAGTCGGAATTTCATCTAGCAGAAAAAAAGAATTTGAACTCCTTCCACTCCATCCCCAAACCCATTTGGATACTACATTGGATAGGAGAACTTCTCGTCTTGACTTTAACTATAATCAACCTTTTATCTTCTATATATGTAAAAATAAATAAAAATAAAATAAAAAATAAAACAAAAAATAAAATAAAATTAATTTTTTTTTAAATATAATTTTTAATATAGTACATAAGTGCTTTGAAATATGTAAGATTTTTTTTTAATCCATTTTTTATTTTTTATTTTTTTTTCTTTATTTTTTCATTTTTTTATTATTTTTTACTGACAGTACAGCGAACACAAATCTTGTAACTTTATCTTGTCAGTAATGGGAACTACCTTTGAGCCTGCATCAGTGGTGATTGTATGTGAAATATCTGTGATTGTAATTTTTTTAACTATTTACTTAGTTTTTTTGAAAATATTTTTCATTTTTATTTTATTTTTGTTTTATTTTATATTTTTTTTATTTTTTTTTTTTTTGATAAAAATTAATTTTTTTTAAAATTTTTATTTTATTTTATTTATTTTTATTTTTATTTATTTTTATTTATTTTTATTTATTTTTATTTTTTTTTGATTATTATTTTTAGGTTTTCATCCTTTCGAGAAAATCGGAGAAAACACAAACAAGAAAAGGAATCAAGTCAACGCTGACTATCTATTTCGTGTTGTGTGTTGTCTTCTCAGTGATGATCCCCTTCTCCTACTCTTTTTTCACCATCTATTTTCGTTTTTACAGTAAAGAAAATAAAAAAAATAAATAAAATTTTAGTTTAATTAAATAAAAAATAACAAAAATAAAAAATATTTAAAAATTTGGAAGAAAAAAAAATTTGATTAATAAATCAAAATTTATATTTTATAAAAATCAAAATAAAAATGAAAATTTTTTTAAAAAAACCAGGAAAGAACGATTGGTGCAAATTGTTCTCGAAATCAGATGAGGCATTCTATTATTATTATATCCCTGTTCTCATTGCTGTTACTTTTAATGTAGTTATGTTGTTTGCCATTCATCAAGTAAACAAGCGACTTAACAGAAACAGTCTCTCTCTTGTTTGGTGGATTCCAAGGTAAAAAATAAAAAATGAAAAATCTTTGGAAAATAAAAAATATTTAAAAATAAAAAATTTTAATTGGAAAATAAAATATTTTAAATAAATTAAATCAAAAAAAAAAATAATGAATAAAAAAATATTTAAGGTGGAATTATTTTAAAAAATTTATTTAGATTGGAAAATAAAAAAAGTAAAAAGTTATATTATCAAATTGATAATAAATTATTAGAATAATAATAATATAAAAAATTTTTTTTCAAAAAGTTTTTGTTTGGTATGGATTATGCCCATCATAAACTCAATCATCCAAAAAGTAAGTGGGAAAGCATATTTTCCTCTGTTGGTCATCGACTCTATATGTAATCCCTCACAAGGCTTCATCAACGCCATTCTCTTTTCTTACATTTTGTTGAGCAAGAGGAAGAGTTCTGAGGAGGATCTTTTACTTCTTGATAAGGAACTCTCTTTTCAAAAGTATGTTTGTTATTTATTTGGTAACAGGTTTGAGTGGTTCATTGAACAAGATAAAAAATAAGAAGAATTATAAAGAAAAATGTAAATAAATAAATTGAAGCTTTTTTTTTTGTTTATTCGTGGAATATTTTTTGATTCTCAATTACTCCAATTTTTTTAATCAATCCTTTTTTTCAAGAATTAAAAATAAAATTAATTAAAAAAAAAAAAAAAAATGAAAAAGAAAATTAGCAGAGGATTTAATTCTCAACATCTTTTGATTTATTGTTGTAAAAAAAAATTTATATTTGTTTCCATTTATTTTTTCTTAACAATTATCAAAAAAGATAATGGAGATTTATTTGGATTTGGAAGTAACAAATATGGACAATTAGGAATTGGAAAGGAAATAAAATTTGCAGAAAAACCAATCTTGATAAGGAATGATGAAAACATAAAATCAATTTGTTTGGGATCTCATTTTTCATTTATCCTCCACAAAAACGGAGATTTATTTTCTTTTGGTTATAATTTTGGACAACTAGGAATTGGAAACACAAATATTCAATATGAACCAGTTTTGGTGATGAATGATCCAACAATAAAAATGATCTCTTGTGGATTTTCTCATACAATGATTTATAAGGAAAATGGAGATATATTTGTATTTGGTTTTAATGAATATGGACAATTAGGAATTGGAAATGAACAAATTAAAATACAAGATAAGCCAATTTTATTGATGAATGATTTAACAATAAAAAAGATAGTATTGGGAGGAAATCATTCAATAATTTACAAAGAAAATGGAGATTTGTTTGTGTTTGGTAAAAATGAATATGGACAACTTGGTTTAGGAGATACAGAAAATAGACACACTCCTACTCTTTTGTTTCATGATAAAGATATCAAAGAAATATATTGTGGAGATAATAATAGTATTTATTTGAAAAATAATGATGAAATATTTTTTTTTGGAAATTGGTATTTTTAATTTGATTCTATTTTTTTGTTATTTTCTTTTTAACCATTTTTTGAAAATTAATTAGCTTAGGTGAAACTTTGATTTTGAAAGACTATCACGAAGACAAGTTGGTTCCTACTTTTCTTCAAAAAATAGAAAACATTAAAACAATGAGAACTGCTTTCAAACATACTATTGTATTAAAAATAATGGGGAATTGATTGCTTTTGGATCAAATAATGAAAATCAAATTAGTAACAATGATGGTGGAAAAGAATTTTCCACTCCTGAAACAATTTTAAAAGATGAAAATATTGAAAATATTTTGTGTTCTTCATTTTCTACTTTCATTCTTTACAAAAATGGAAAAATAGTTCTCAATGGAACCCTTGAATTCAAGATTTTTAACAACGAATTGGTGATGGAAAATTCTTCAATCATGTTTATTGGATCAGATGATGTCAAAATATGGTCTCCTCAAACACATAAATACTTTTCGGAAGATACAAAACAATTCGTAAAAGAGTTTGTTCTTGTTTTGAAATATTTTCAAAAGAAATATGGTTTCAAACTTCCAAAATTTCTTCTCTTTCTCATTCTTGAACAATCCATTTGAAAAATTAAATTAAAAGTGTTATTATAATTTTAAATAAACAAATTAGCTCTTGAAAACTTTCATTTGCAAGATACAAAATTTGTTTTCATTCAAGTTTGTGGGTTGTTAAAATGTAAACCTTTATTTTTTTTTACTAATATAATTCCATAAAAACGCATAAGGAAAAATAATTTGCATAATTATGCGAATCACCATACACTGTATGTATTATCATTTGTAAATTAGAAGTTATATCTCCAATATAGAGATGAATGATTTTTTTTATTGTGTTATATTAAAAAAGAAAAAAAAATTTCCCCTTATGAACAACATCATTCAAGCAGTGAGATATCAAATTTTCAGTTAAAAAATTGATCGGTTAATCTTTATCGAAGTTTTTATTGAAAGAAAAAATCCATGAGCAGTTGTACTATTATGGCAAACAATTATTGGTTTTTTATTATTTTTCTCAATATATAATATATATAGTTATTTTTTGGAATATAGTCTCATAGAACACCAGATATTCTCATAAACAAAGGAAAATATCTAGAAAAGATGAGATTCAAAAATATTGCAGATCATGATGATTGTCCACCAAATAGATAGTTGGTGAAAATCAGTAAATCTGCTTTTAAAAAAATAATTTCAATTTTTTTTTATTTTTTATTTTTTTAAATTGTTTAATTATTTTTTTTTTATTTTAAATATAAAATATCAAAAATCATTATTTTCACAAATATTGATTTTTTCAAATAATAATTACTTTTAATCATTATTATTTCAATACATCCAAAGAAAAATCTTTAACTTTGTTTGAATCTTGTTGTGCAAAGACAAACCTAATTGTGCTGTGCTGTTAATGGTGGGAGACTTCAAACGAAGCAATGTGTTGAAAAAATAATTTTTTTTTCTTTTTTTAAACTTTTTTGTTTTTCATTCCAGATGAATTAAAATTTGTTTTCAAATCTTGGAAATTTTAATCCTTGGTTTTGTTTTATTTACTTTTTTGTTTTTTATTTTAAAAGTTGGTGCTTCTATTTGGAGAGGTTATGTACTCTTGGTGAGCATTTGTATTATCTTGCACTTCTTTTCCATTGGTGCTCCTTATCTTACTTCAAGAAAGCTTGATCTCTGAAATCAAAAATTTAATTAAAAAAATAAAAAATAGAAAAAAATATTTCATTTATTCCAGAAAGGTATTTTTTATTTATTGGTTTCGAAAGAAATGAAAGAAATAATTGTAAGAATGATTGTGGAAGATCACAAAAAAAAAATTTCTTTGGACATGTATTGAAGGGTTTGTTGATTGCTGTATTAAAATTAAAGTGTTTATGGAGGATTTTTCATTAAAAAATCTTCTTGAAAACAAAGCTCCTCACATAAGTGAAAAAGATTAATCAGAACATCAATCGAAAAAGAAAATAACTAAAGCAAAAAGTCCCATGAAAATATCTTTTTGGAAAAGGATAGAATAATTGAAGAGAAGGATTTGACATCCAAAAATTACTCCAATAAATAGAAATTTCAAAATCAAAAATAAAAAATAAATTGAAAAAAAATCCTATCCAAAACAAAAAAATATTTTTTTATTTTCAAAGTTTTTATTTTTTCAACAATTTGCGGGTCTGATATAATTAGGAGGGATTGTTGGACACTTTTCACGCATGTGGGGAAATGGAACAGCAGTGTTCCATCCGACCATATCCATTCTATATTCTCCCATCACTTAATTAAAAAATTTTAAATTAAATTACTAAAAAAAAAAACCAACAATCAAATAAAAATAAAAATAACCTTGGCAATATGGTAAGTCAGGATCAGCAATTTGACATTCTTTTGGTCTCACAAAACTTGAGTTGAAAATTTTAAGACTGTAAGCATCGAAGTTTGTAAATTCTAAAAAAAAAAATGAAAAAAAAAATAAAGGCAAAAAAATTAAAAAAAATTACCAGTCCTTTTATTTAATTAAAAAAAATAAATTTTAAAAAAAATTAAAATCAAAAAAAAAAGTTTTTTTACGCTTGAATTTGGTTGGAGATATTTCCAAATAATCCTCCTGCCTTTAATAAAATATTATTTTTGAAATGAACTAACTGTTTTTAATTTTGGCAAAAAAAGAAAGTCACCTTCCACACTAAAATTTTTTTTTTGTTGAAAAATTTAATTAATTTTTTGAAATTAAAATTAAAAAATTTTTATTTTACTGTGTGTAACAAAAACATCACAGACCATACTTGGACCAGTTCTCCCATCAGAAAAAGTGTAATTCTGATTTTAAAGACATTTTAAATTTATTTATATTTATTTTTTATTTATTTTCATTTATTTTTTATTTATTTATTTTTTTTAAAATCCTTTTAAAATTTTTTTTTGTAAAGTAATTTTTACCCAATTGTCTTGTTCTGGGATGGTGTAGAGTTCTGCCAAAGAAATACCTCTTCTTGTGGCCTCTGCATAACTTTGTCTGATGGTCAAGTTTGAAGTTCCTTTATAAGATAATGAAAAAATTAAAAATTATATCAAATATTAAAATAATATAAAAATAAAATAAAAAAATAAAAAAATAAAAAAATAAAAAAATAAAAAAATAAAAAAATAAAAAAATAAAAAAATANCAAATAACAATAATAGCTTCAATAACACTAATATCTCTCCCACTAACACTAATATTAACAATGAGAATAATAATAAAGCACCTTTGATCAAATATCATAACAGTATAGAGAATACATTGAGAGCCGTTGATAAAATATCCAAATTATTCAAAGAAGATGAATTAAAGAGAGGGATCGATCTAAGGGATGACAATGAAGAGATCCTAAAGAGAAAGAGGGAGTCGGAGAATAAAAGGATTGAAGAGAATAAGAGGATAGAAGAGAATAAGAGAATTGAAGAAAATAAGAGGATCTCTGAGTTGCAGAAGAAGAGGGATGAAGAAGATAGGAGAAAGCAAGTGGAGATGGATAATAAGAAGAGAAAGTTATCAGATTCTCATGATAAAAGGAAATTACAAGGTATGCAAACCAAAAAAATTTATTTTCAGTGAATAATAAAAAATGTATAAAACTTTAATCATCAATTAATTTTGTATCATTTTTGACAAAAACACTTTTTAAACAATTTTTTTTTTTTTTAGAAGAAGAACAAAGAAACAAGAAAATACAAGAAGAAAAGAGGATACAGGACGAGAAAAGAAAACAAGAAGTATCAAGGGAAAGAAAAGAAAAGGAGAAATTCAATAAAAATTCAACAGAAAGTAAGATAATCGAAGTGGAAAGCAAAAAAATCGAAGAGGAGAAGAAGAGAATAGAAGAAGAGAAGAAGAGATTAGAGGAGGAAAAGGAAAAAATCGAGCAAGAGAAAAAAATGATTGAAAATAACAAGAAACTCGAGGAGGAGAAGAAGAAGCTTGAGGAGGAGATTAAAATCATGAAAATGAAGCAAGAGGAGGAATTAAAGAGGAAGCAAGAGAAACGTAAGTTGAAGGAGGAGAAGAAGAGGTTGATACATGAGGAAAACAAAAGGAAGTTTACTGAGCAGTTGAAGAAGTTTCAGGAGGAGAGGGAAAAACAAAGAGCAAATGGTAAAATACTTTAATTTTTTCTTAAATACTACTATTTTTTTATTGATAAACTTTTTTTTATTTTTTACTTTTTTTAATTATTGTTTAAAAATACTATTTTTTTATTTTTCAATAATATTATATTTAAATAACTTTTTTTAATTATCTATTAAAATATTCTTTTTTAAATTTTAATTTGTAAAGAAAATGATGAAGAAAAAAGGAGACAAGAAGAAGAAATTGAGAAAGTGAGATTGGAGGAGGAACACCAAAGGAAGATGCTACAAAAACAACGAGAGGAAGAGGAATTGAAGAGGAAGCAAGAAGAGTTGGAGGAGTTGAAGAAGCAAGAAGAATTGAAAAACAAACAAGAAAGCGAAGAAAATTTTTTAAAGTTTGTTCAGGAGAAAAAGAAAAGGGAGGAGGAGAAAAAAAGGAAGAAGCAGCTGGAAGATGAGCAAAAGAGAAAGATTATCGAAGCGCAGAACAAGAAACTTTTGGAGGAGCAATTGAGGAGGTATGAAGAAGAGAAGAAGAGGTATGAAGAAGAGAAGAAGAGGTTTGAGGAAGAGGAAGAAAACAGAAGAAAACAAGAAGAAAACAAAAGGATATTGGAGGAGGAGGAGAGAAAGAGGAGGGAGATGGAGGAGGTGCTGAGGTTGCAGGTGCAGATGGAGGAGGAGAAGAGGAGGAGGGAGAGGGAGGAGGTTTTGAGGAGGGAGAAGATCAAAGAGGAGAACAGAAGGAAGCAAGAGTTGGAACTGAAAAAGTTGCAAGAGAAGATTGATCACGAAAGAAAACAAAAACTCCAACAAAATCAACAAAAAAACCAACAAAACCTTCCTCCTTTTACCAAGAAGCAGTCTGTTGGGGAGAACACCGAGTCTGACAGTCAAGAGGAAGAAGATTTGGAGAAGATAGAGAGGGAGACCACCAGGAAAAGGAAGGAGATCGAGGAGCTTGAGCAACAGGAGACCAGGTTCGCACAAAGAAGAAAATCACCCGAGAAGAACAACAATGAAAACAACCTCAATAACGTTGATCCCAATATTAACAACATTCACCCTAACATTAACATTAATACTCCTAAAGAGAATTTTATTGAGAATACTCCTTCCAATAATACTCTCTTACCTCAAAGTAATTACTTCTCTGAGATCCAACAAAATGTGAATCATTCTAATAATGAGGGCAGACTTTTGTTCAGTTTCAACGATCCTAAATTGTGCACTCCTCCAAGTCATTTTCATCCCTTAAAGATCCCTTCCAACATTAATTTCCAACAACAACCAAGTACCACCATTCCTAGGACTGGCGGAATTAATACCATTCCCCAAAATGTAAATGCTAACCCTGAACCTAACAATAATAATGGCAATCAAAAGAAAACACCACCCCCAAAGATTCTTATTGATTTAACTGAATAAAATTATTTTACCAAAATAAAATTTTTTTTTTTCAACTTTACTGAGCAAACAGCAAACAGCAAAAACTCTAATCGAAATCCAAAAACAAAAAAATTTTAAAGAAAAAGAAAAATACTTTCTAAAATAGATTGAAAAACAAAAAAAAATAAAAAATAATAAAAATTATGTTAAAATGATTTTCTTTATAAAAATGAAATAACAAAATGATGAAAAAAGTTACAACTATGTGGCTTCGCGTTTAGTCTCCCAAATTACCATACTAACAACTCAATGATGTTTGACTTTGCAGATCGATAACGTGTTGCAGTTAATTCATCAAGATATGATTTAAACCAAAAGTTTTTTAATAACTTTATATTACAATATTTAATAAACAATTTAAATTTAGTTTTGAAATTAAAAAAAATATAGTTAATTAATAAAAAAAAATGAATACCATCTTGAATAATCTCCTTTTTGAAAACATTGTCGAAACTTTGTTTGAGAAAAGTGATCATACCATCAAATATAAATACATTTGTGAAATTATATTGGATAAATTAGATCTCTTCAAGAGATTGGGATACAACAAACAAAATTATGAAGAATTTTCAATGATTCACAAAGATAATCTCAAAAATGCACTATCCAAATTCAATTATAAAACAGATAATTATAATTTAAAGGTAAATAAATAAACCAATTAAGAAAATAATGAGAATTATATAACATATTCTCTGATCTTTCTCACACATTTAAAAATAGATAAAGGAGAATTATGAATGCAAATTCAAATTGATCTTTTTGGAAGAGAAAGATCTCATAAATATGGAAGATGAAAAATTTCTCCTCAACAAATTGAATCATTTCAACTTTTTAAACGAAGATTTTGGCAATAAAAACGAGGAATTTTTGTTGAAATACTTGATAAACAAGATATGTGATACATTATTCGAAGAGAACAGAAAAGCGAATCTATCCATTAAAAATATATCAAAGAATATACTCCAAAACTTTCAATATTTCTTCAAACATCTAGGATTAAAAGGATCCAAAAAAGAATCAAACGATATAATCTCGATATTAAAAACACATCTCTCCAAATATAAGAGTATTGGAGGTGGATACTGTTTAGATGTAAAAAAAAAATTTTTTTTTTTCTCTTGATTTTTTTTGAATAAAAAATAAATGTTTTTTAAAATAGTATAAACGGAACACAAATGAACATTTTTATGTTCTATTTTTATTTATTGCGAACCAAAGAATTAAACACAAAAAGATATTAGGAGAAAAAGTAGAAGAGGAAATTGGGAGTAAATAATCTTTCTTTAACAAATTAATTATGTTTAAAATTTTTTTTGATTAGTTTTTAATACAAATGAAAATGTAAGCCTGAAACCAAAAGGTATTACAATCTTTACCACTTAAATTGTTTTGTTTTCATTGACACATCATTTATTAAGTTCCAAAAAGAAAGGAAAGAGAGTCATCAGATCTTCATCAAAAACTTTCCTCACAAAAAAAATTCAAGGAACACAGCTCACAACCAACTAGAATCGAGCATACTGAACATAATTTAAATGAGTACAGCTCACAACCAACCAAAATACAACATTCCGTAGATTTTTCACCAAAAAACCTCACTCCCAAGAAAACTAACAAGGAAAGATTGCTTGAGCTGATAGGCCAAAATAAAAACAACGAAAATAATGTTGATGGTGATAATGTTGATAAGAAAGAAAAAATTAAAAGAGATTTGGAGGAGAACAAGAGAAAGAAGGAGTCCATACAAAAGGAGCTTGAAATCATCCAAAAAAGAATCTCTGAAGAAAACTTTGCAAAAGAAGTAAAAAAGAAGGAAGAAGAGGAACATTTTAAACAGGTAAACGAAACTTTGAAACTGAAAGAAGAGGAGATCAAGAAAAAAGAGAAAGAACTTATTTTGAAAGAAAGGGAGCTTCTACTCAAAAAGGAAAAAGAGGAAAAGATGTTGAAAGAACAAGAAGAGATAAAGAGGAAAGAATTTGAAAAGATGCAAAAGGAAATTGAAGATAAAAAGAAGCAAGATGAGGAGAAAATCCAAAGGGAGAAAGAGGAGTTGAGAAGAAAAGAGATTGAGTTCCAAAAGAGACAGCAAGAGGAAAAGAAAGAACAAGAAAAATTTGATGTTGAGAAACAAAAAATATCTCAAAAGGAGAAAGAACTCATTTTGAAAGAAAAGGAGCTTCTACTCAAAAAGGAAAAAGAGGAAAAGATGTTGAAAGAACAAGAGGAGATAAAGAGGAAAGAATTTGAAAAGATGCAAAAGGAAATCGAAGATAAAAAGAAGCAAGATGAGGAGAAGATGAAAAAAGAGAAAGAGGAGTTGAGAAGAAAGGAAAGTGAGTTGAAAAAGAGACGGGAAGAGGAAAAGAAAGAACAAGAAAAATTGGAAAGTGAAAAAAAGAAGATCTTCCAAAAAGAAAATGAGTTGAAGGAAAAAGAGGAAGATTTGAAAAAGAAGAAAGAAAAAGAAGAAAAATTGTTGAAAGAACAAGAGGAGATAAAGAGGAAAGAATTTGAAAAGATGCAAAAAGAAATCGAAGATAAAAAGAAAAAAGACGAGGAGAAGATGAAACAGGAAAAAGAAGAGATTCTGTCGAGGGAAGAAGAATTGAAAAAACAAGTGATAAGTTACTCTGAACAACATGAAAAAGAAAAAAAAGATCTGAAGAGGAAAGAAGAGCAAGTAAAAGAAAAAGAGGAGTTTGTTCAAAGAGAATTCGAAAAAATGAACTTGGAGAAGAAGAGGAAGATCGAGCAAGAAATAGAGAAGATTGAACAAAAAAAAAAGAATAAAATAGAAGAGTTAGAGAGAATTGAAACAGAAATAGGCGATGCTCCTCTTGTAGAAGTGATGGATTTGTTGACTCCAATAAAAATCAAAAAAGAAAAGAATATTGATTTTCCTTTTCCAATGTTGGCTTCATTACACAACAACTACCCTAATATCTTTCCTCCTGACATGTTCACCAACCCGCATGTTCTTCCTTTGATGAATTTGGGTGGTGTGGGTTTTCCTATGATGAACCCATTTCCTTTTCCTGGTAATAACATGCCTTTTCCAAACATGATGTTCAACCCTTTTATGTTTGGGCAAATGCCACCCAACTTTGAAAACAATGACAACCAAAACCTTTATTTTTATAACGATAACAATGATGAAAATGACAACAATGAGAATAATACTCAAACAGAACAAAATACAACTCAACATGTATTCAATGACAAAGAAAATAATAATTAAAAACATTTTTTATTTAAGATTTTGTTCTTTAATTATTGAAACAACATTAAAAAAAAGGATTTTCTATCAATCTTTCTCAAAATAATAGAAACGATTGGTTTTGGAATGTTTGAGA
>JAMYWO010000170.1:64537-87704 GCA_024220525.1 Cochliopodium minus
TATTCACATACCCATTCTCATTTGATTCTCATAATAATCACAATGAGAAGTTATTGTAGAGTGATACAAAAAACTTTTGAGATCCACAAACTTTTAGAATTAACTAACATTCTAATTGTTAGAGTATTATCAAACAACCTTCCTTTTTATTATAAAAAAAATTAATATTTTGTACATTTTTATTTCTATTCACATACCCATTCTCATTTGATTCTCATTATAATCTCAATGAGAAGTTATTGTAGAGTGATACAAAAAAACTTTTGAGATCCACAAACTTTTAGAATTAACGAACATTCTGATTGTTAGAGTATTATCAAACATCTGTATATTATTTATATTCATTAATTAAAATTTTTGTCTCACCAATTTAATCTCAGTTTTCTTTTTGAAACAGGTAAAGAAATGAAAGAAGAAAAAAACTTGATTTCATTAATTCCAAAGTTCATCATGGTGGAAATCCTCTCCTATCTCTCCATTGGAAACTTGATTAACTTTTCCAAATGTTCCAAAGCTTGTATGGCTTACTCCAAAACAGAGGAGCTCTGGGAGAAATACTGCGAAAGAGATGAAATTGAATTAGATTCAAACAGTAAAAAAAAAATTGATTTAAATTTATTTATTTTTAATTATCATTATTTTTTTAATTTTATTCTAGATGAAAAACAGAAAGATCAATCCTACAAAAGATATTACATTTTAAACAAATATTACCATCAACTTCAAAACTTTTCTTATTTGGTTATCATTGACGTGGAGACCACATACTTTAAAAACTCCAACTCTCCTCCCTACATCTTCTACTTGACCGCCAAAGTTTTTCCTTTACAAGAAAAGAACTCTGCCTCTAATTTTAAAAAGAAGGAATTTCGTGCTTTTATTAGGCCTCCCAATTTTCTTTCTTTGCCATCCTTTATCTTTACTTCTAAAAAAGTAAAAGAAAGAGAAATAAAGAAAGGTTAATTTTTTCTTCATTTTTTTTTAATTATTCACTTATATTTTTCATTTTTTTTGGTAGCTCAATCTTTTTTAGAGGTGATGGAAAAACTTGATTTTTGGCTGAAAGAAAACAAAATTTACACTCCTTCTGAAGAGACCAATTCCAACAGAAAAGATTTCTACTTTTGCACAGCTGGTAACCATCAGATCTTGGATATTGCAAGAGGTAAACATTTTAACTTTTTTATTTTTTAATTTATTAATTTAATTTTATTTTTTTATTCTCAGAATTTGTAAATGGTGGACAAGAAATTCCTGTATATTTCCACGAGTTTATCAACATCAAAAACACTTTCAGTGAGCAAATTCTCCATGGTGAAAAGATCAATGATTTCAACTTTATGACCATTGTGGATCACTTTGAGATCACCATCAGCAGAAACGACAAGTTTGAAAGGAAAAAAATTGGTGCTGTTTCCAAATATCTCTACGAAATCGCTCGTCGTATGAAAGATAGTGTTGTCTTTTGTCCTAACAGAACTTTAGAGTTGTCATCTGAAAAGAGTACAACCGCAAATTGATCGTTTATATAATATTGTTTTATATTTAAAATTAGAAATTAATTAAATTATTATTTTTGTCAAAAATCATTGTTTTTGTTGTCCACAATGAAATAAAAAAATATATTAGACAACAACTCTCAACGAATCTTTAAAATTTTTATCCTCCCAAAAATTCAAAAAATAAAAAAAAACTGTGAAGCATTCCCAAATAATTACCATTGAAAAATGTCGAATGAAGAAGCTAAAAACGATTTATTATTGCTTGAAAAGGTAATCAATAAACTTGCATTTACAGAATCTGATAAAGATGTGGAATCATTTCTCCATCAACTATTGATTCCAGTACTATTAAAATTGAATTCTCCACATGAAGAGACAAAGAAAAAAGTATTCGAAGTTTTGACACAAACAAACAAAATCATCAAGCCAAATAAAAATATCAAACTTCCCGTCTTTGAATTATTAGATTTGAATGATCAATCAACAACCACCAATGTCATGAGAAACTTTATTATCATCTATATTGAACTGGGATTTGAAAGAGTTGAAAATATTGAAAAGGCGAAATTGATACCTCATTTATTGAAAGGAATATCTTTGAGAAGCAAATTACATAAATATACATTGTTAAAATTGGCATTAGAGGTAAGAAAAATGAAAAAAAAAAANTTTTATATATTTTTTATTATTATTTTTTTATTTTTTATTTTTATATTTTTTGCTTTATTTATTTTATTTTTATATTTTATTTTATTTATTTAAATATAATTTTTGTATTTTTTTATGATTAAATTTTATTTTATTTTCATTTTGTTCTTTAGGTTTCTAGCAAACTTCCAAACTGTACAAATTGTAAAATTGAACTCAAAATCGACAGCCCCACAACTTACCTCTGTGAAAAATGTGGCAAAAAATTCGCAAGAAAAGTCCAAGCTACTGCCAGTGAAAAAATTGTAAACTTAAATCAAAAATTTTATTTCTTTTCTTTTTTTTAATAGATTTTATTATTTTATTATTTTCTTATTTTATTTATTTTTTATTCATTTTTTTATTTTTTTATTCTTTTCAATATTTTATTAAAGTTCACTTATTTTTTATTGTTATTATTTTATTTTATTATTTTTTTTGGTTTAATTTTTATTTTTTATTTTTTTTTTAATTTAATTTTTAATTTTTATTTTTTAAATTTTTTATTTCACATTAATTTTTTTTTAAATTTTTTTTTATCATTTTTTTTAATTTAATTTTTTAATATATCTTTTTTAACAGCAAAAAGGAATCACAAGTATTCCTACCAAAATCCCTTCCATTAGTGTAACCTCAGGCTCTCCTTCTACTAACAAGACTTCTTCTGTGAAGAAAGGCCTCTCTACTGTCAAAACTCATGAAAATTTTCGTAAAGGTAAAAAATAAAATATATAAAAAAATGAAAAATAAAATAAAAAATAAAAATAAAAATTAAACCAAAAAAAAAATAAAAATAAGAAAATAAAAATAAAAATATTGAAATAATAAATAAAAAATAAAAAATAAAATAATAAAAAATAAATAATAAAGAAAATAAATAAAAAATATAAAAAAATAAAAATAAATAAAAAAAATAATAAACATAAAAGATAAAAAATAAAAATATTGAAATAATAAATAAAATATAATAAAAAAATAATAAAAATCAAAATAAAATAAATAAATAAAAAATATCATAATAAAGTTTAACATTAAATAAAAAATAAAACTAGAAATGAAAAAATAATAATATTAAATAATTTTAAACATCATTTTTTCATTGAAATTGAAACAAATAATATTTATAGGATCAGTTGACACAATCATTAAACAAATTTCAACAGAAAACAAAGAAGAAGGAAACAAGATGAAAGACCTGAAAGGTAGCAAAGAACTCAACGAGAACAAGGAAGAGGGAACCCAGCAACTCAAAGATCTCAAAAACAGCAAAGAACTTGGAGACAACAAAGATTTGGGTGGAAGTAGTGATTCCATTGGCAGGAAAAGATCTGATGTAACCACCAATCCCAACATCAAAAGTTTCCTTGAAAACAGAAAGTTGTCTAATAATCCTCAAAAGTAATCCTTTTATTTTATTTTTTATTAATTTGTTAATTTTTTTTTATTTATTTGTAAAATTATTTTAGATTAGTGTCAGATTTTTTTAAAAATTTTTTATTTTTTATTTTTTATTTTTAATTTTAATTTTTAATTTTAATATTTTTAATTTTTTTTTTAATTTTTTTTTTAATTTTTTTGTTTGTTAATTTTTTATTTTTTTTAATTTTTAAATATTTTTTTTATTTTTCATTTTTTTGTTTGTTAATTTTTTATTTTTTTTTAATTTTTAAATATTTTTATTTATATCTTTCATTTTTATTTTTATTTTTAATTTTAATTTTAATATTTTTTATTTTTTTAATTTTTTAATTTTTAAATAATTGAGAAATTATTTATCTTATATTTCTAATTTTTTTTTTTTTTAGATCTTTGTCTGTTCAGGATACTTGGAATCTCAACAAACAACAAAACACTCCTTCTAGTTCTCCTTCCGTTGAAAACAAAAGTAATTCACCCATCTCAGATTTTAAACTGCCCCTCCAACAACTTCAACAACCTCAAAAAAAGATGACAACTCTCAAATGTCCCAAGTGTACCAGTTTCTTGGAAGAAATTTCAGAGTCTGTTGTTTTTTGTGGTTCTTGCAAAAAGAAATTTGCTAAGAAAAAAAAATAAAAACCAAAAATAAAATAATTTTTTTTTTATAAAAAAGTGTTTTTATTTGAAATATTTTTCCCTCGTACAAAAAAAAAAGTTTTTTTATTTTGATTAAAATTCTTTTCCTTCACCAAAAAAAGAAATATTCTTTTCGTTCATAATATAAATGAGATGGTAGTAAAAGTTGGCTCCCAAGTTTGGGTTTCTCATGAAAAGAACGTGCATGAGACTTGGATCATAAGTGTAGATTTCCACTTCTTCAATACTGAAAACCTCGTAATTGGGTGTTGTTTCTGTCAAAAAGGCAACTTCTCCCTAAAAATAAAAATAAAAATAAAAATAAAAATAAAATAAAAATAAAAATGAAAATAAAAATAAAAAAAAGTTTTTTACCCAAATATCCCCTTCTTTAAGTTGAAAGGACAAGTCCGCGTTGGAAAATCTCAATTCACATGTGCCACGAGAAAGTTGACAAAGCCTCGTTACTGAAGTTTCAAGTTTAGTGATGATCTGATTTGCTTTGAAAATTCTGGGTGTTGCTATCGTTTTTAAAATTTCCCAATAATCACTTTTAAAATAAAATTAATAAAAATTAAAAAATTACAAAAAATAATAAACAAAACTTTACCTTGACATGTTCTTTACCATTTTTCTTAATTTATTAATGTTTTTGACTGAATTAACTTTCAGTATTTGGTTTATTTGAGAATCATTTGACTTTGAAAGTTTATTAATCGAGTTGTGTATTGATATTTTCATCTAAATAAAAAATAAATTGTAAATTTTATTTGAATGAATTTATTTTATTTTATTTTATTTTATTATTTTTTCTTCACTTTATATTTTCTTTACCTGATCAAAAATGATTTGGTGGACATTTTCTACGTCACTGATGTTGAAAAAAGAAAAGGGGAGGATGTGTGTGGACAACTTTATTTTCAAACTTTTTATTTTTGGTTTCAGTACTGTAATCTCTGACAAAGGCCTTTATTAAAATATAAAATTAAAATTAAAGAATAAAGTAAATGATTAAAAAAAATTTGATTAAAATTAAATTTAAAAAAATTTAAAAAATAATTAAAATTAAAATATAATAGAAAAAAGTAAATGATTAAAAAAAATAAAAATAAAAAAATAAAAAAAAAATTACAATTTTAGTTTTGTTTTGGAAGAAGAGAAACAGAGGAAGTTTTTGGAGAGAATGAGAGTTCCCTTTTGCTTGTTGAATTTACCATAAGTACATTTGAACTCATTCAGCACTAATTCGTCATTTGGAAGTCCAAACACCTCCACCAACTCAGTACTATTCAAAAAAAAAAATAGTAAAATAATTTTAATTTTATTTGATTTTATTTTTTTAATGAAAATTTTTCATTTTTTAT
The DNA here is from genome assembly GCA_024220525.1 of Cochliopodium minus. Taxonomy (NCBI): domain Eukaryota; phylum Discosea; order Himatismenida; family Cochliopodiidae; genus Cochliopodium; species Cochliopodium minus. The sequence continues at coordinate 70,146 of JAMYWO010000170.1, forward strand.
TTTTTTAATGAAAATTTTTGATTTGATATTTTTTATATTTAATTTTTTTATTTTATATTTAATTTTGATTTTTTGATTGATTAATTTACTGAATATTTTTTAATATTTCTTGAAATTTTAACAATTAAAAAATTTATTTAATCTTAGTAATCATTTTTATTATTTATTTTTTGAAACAATTTTTATTTTTTTTTTTGAAATTTTTTTTTTGTTTCAAATTTTTATTATTTTTAAAAATTTTTGTTATTTTTAAAAATTTTTATTTTTTTTGAAATATTTTTTTTTGTTTCAAATTTTTTATTTTTGTTTTCATTTGAATTAATTTTATTTTATTTTATTTTAATTTCAATATTTTTTTTATTTTTTTTTGATTTTTACTCTTTTTTGGAGAATCCATCATCTTCAGAGGAAACCCAAGACTTAAGAGCAGTGATGATTCTGTCTTGTTTGTCCTTGTTCTCTTCCTTTTTGTTGAAAGTAGTTTTTCCCTGGTTCGCTCTCATCATCATCGATATCTTCTTTGCGAATTGTATTGCTGTTTCGAAAGAAGCATTCACAGAAATAAAAAAATTTAATAAAAAATAAAAAAATAAAAATAAAAAATAAAAAATAAAAAATAAAAAATAAAAAATAAATACTATCAAAAAAATTTAAAATAATTTAAAAAAATTGAAATAAAAATTAAAAAAAATTTAAAAAAAATAATAAATAAAAATAAAAATAAATAAAAACATATCAATAAAAAAATTTAAAATAAAAACAAATAAAAACAAAAACAAAACAAAAATTTTGAAAAAAAGCGAAATACAAAATAGTAAAAATAAAAAAATTAATAGAAAATTGAAAAAAAAAAATATTAATTTTACCCAAATCATGAAAAAACCGAAACTTCAAGCCAGTATTCTTTTTGAAGAGTGAATCAATGGAGGGAATGGGAAACACGCTTATTTTGGTCTCGTTCTGAGAAACAAAAACGTCTTCATAAGTAGTTTCTACGTGGCTCAAAACACAAAGATCATTGAACGTATCCCCTTTTAATTGATAAACAAAAAATAAAATAACAAATAATATAAAATGAAGTAAATAAAAATAAAATAAAATAAGACAAAAAAAAAAGAAAAAATAAATAAAAATAAAGGTAAAATAAAAATGAAAATAAATAAGTGAATAAAATAAAAAAATTTTAAAATGAAAAATAATTTAAAATAAAAACTAATTAATAAAAATAAAAAACAAAATATTAAAAATAAAAAAAGTATTCACCTAACAAAGGAGAAAAGGTGAACTCTTCGCATTCCTCTTTCTTCCACAAGTAGGATATTTTGACAGATCCGCTCAAAAGTCGGTAGATACACTTGTTGGTTTCATTTGGTTTCACAATGTACTCACCTTTTAATAAAAAATAAACAAAAAAAATATGAATAAATAAAATAAATAAAATTAAATAAATAAATAATAAATAAAAAATATACAAAAAAATAAATAAATAAATGAAAAAATAAAGTAAATAAAAAAAATAAATACATTAATAAAAATAAATAAATAAATGAAAAAATAAAATAAATAAATAAATAAATAAATAAAAATAAAAATAAATAAATAAATAAAAATAAAAAATAAAATAAAATTTTACCTTTAGAAAAAGTCAGTATGTTTCCTATAGACTCTAATACCTTCCAGTCCCTATCGCTGATGAGGTAGGAGAAGTATTTGCCTTTGTTTTGTTGGATGACTTGTATGGATGATTTGAGCTCTTCCATCTTTGATTTCTTTTCGGATTTTGGAGTAGAAAGCTTTCTTTCTTGCATGTCCCCTAAAATTAAAAAAAGGTGTTTAAAATCAAAATTATTTTTTTCATTTTTAAAAAATATTTAAAATAAAAAATTACAAACTATAACATAAAATAATAAAAATAAAATCAAAAAAAATAAAAAAATATAAATAAAAATAAAAATATAAAATAATAAAAAATTATTTAAATTATTTGATACTTGGGAAAATATTTTAGTCAAAATAATAAAGTTTAAATAAAAAATGAGTAAAATAAATAAACTTTTTTTAAAAAAAAAATTAACTACCTAATTTTTTGATTACTCTTTGATATTTGGAAGTGAAATTAGTAAGTTTGTTTCCATTTTCTTTCAAAACACACTTTGAACTGTCAAAATGGCCAACTCGCTTCAAATCCACAATAATGAGGAATTCCTCGAGAAGCAATCCCTTAAGAATAGTAAGAGCATCGATTCTTTCGATCTCCAAGTGAGCAGAGAGCCAGTCGATACATTCTCCGCCTATGATGCAATCTTTGTAACTTGTTTCGTTTATTTCTCTCGTCATTTTCAAAACTCCAAATGTAATATTTGTCATTGATATCAAAACGTGCATTAACTATATTGGTCAAAAAAATGTTGGTGAAATTTTAAGACAAAGAAAATGAATAACAAACAGTTTAAAAAAAAAAAAAGTTTAAAAAATTAAACAATAAATGAAATTAATGAAGTTCAAAAAAAAAATTTAAAAAAATAAAATTTGAAATTTAACAATTAACAAAAAAAATTTTAAAAAAAAAATAATAATTTTGAAACAAAAAAATTTTTACCAATTTCTTCTTTTCTATTTCAAGTTTGATTTTTTTGTTTCTGCTTTGAGATTCGCTAGTGTTAGTTCTGTCCCTCTTCTTCTTTGATTCAAACAAATTGTTGAAAATCTCTTTTTTACTTTCTTTGAAAAGCAAGAAATCTTCGAACCACTGATCTGATGTTTTTCCTGTTTGAGGATCTATAAGTGTTTCCATTTTGGTAGTGGTTATGATGGAACCTCTCTTCTTTTCTTTTTTGTTTTTGACTAATGAGTGTAATGTTAATAATGTCTCATCTTTTTGATCTACATCTTTAATGAATGAGTGCTAATGAAAAAAAAATTTGAAAAAAAAAATGTAAGGAATGATTATAAGAAAAAAATAAAAAAATAATTGTAAAAATAATGAAATTAAATAGAATAAATTATTTATTATTTAAAATCTAAATAAAAAAATTTTAAAAAATAAATTACGTTTAATAAATCACTTGCAGAAGATCTGTCTTCTACTGACACAGTAAGACATTTTGAGATAAAATCAACAAACTCTGGCGAATAATTCTCCGGTTTAGAAAGACCAGGAGGAGAGGTCATCAAATCTGTCACCAAAATGAAAAGATAGTTCATTGGTGCTTTGTCTGCGTATGGAGGCTGTCCTTCTGCTAACTCAATACAAGTAATACCCAATGCCCATACATCTGATTTGGTCGTAATATTGTTTTCCAAAACTATTTTAAAAAATTTTTAGAAATATTTAAAATCAGTTTTAAAAAAAAAATTGTTTTACCCTCTGGAGATCTATTTTAAAGAAATTTTAATGTTTAATTTATTAAAATTTTAAATTTTTATTTATCAGTTTACAAAAAGTATGGTGTTCCTTTTAACCCATGAACGTTTGAAGTTGATCCGTTAGGCGAAGGGCTGCTGGACTTTTCACTTTCTATGTTCTCTAAGAGAGAAACTTCTCCGAAATCACCCAATTTAGCTTCTCCCTTTGAATTCAAAAGAATCTAAAATAATGAAAATAATTTTTTAAAATTTTTAAAACAAATTTTTTCTTTTATTTTTTTTAATTTTTTTTTTTAGTTTATTTTTATTTTTATTTTTACATTTGCTGCTTTAACATCTCTGTGTACCATAAACTTATGCAAAAAATTAAATGCTTCAGAAATGTGTCTGCACACCACCTTTATCTCTTGTTCTGATAACGGCCTTTGCAAAACATCCATCACGTGCATGAACGATCCACTTGAGCAATACTCCATCACAAGCTAGAAAAGAAAGAAATTAGAGTTTGAATTTTTGATGTTGGATTAAAAATTAATTGTGATTATATTTACTTTTATTATTTTTTTTTAATTCCACTCTTTAAATTTTTTTAAAAAAAAAAAATTTATTTTGCTTTTTACCCATAAATCATTCATTCCCAATAGATTCTTGTTTTGGATGAAATATGTGGAAATGTATTTAATACAGTAGGGTGCGTTCTCGCAGGATAATAGACTATCTCTCTCCATCATTATCTCTGACAATTCGTTCTTGTTGCAGAATTTCAACACTTTTATCGCTGCATTCTCTTTGGTTTGTGTATTTCTCGCTTTGTATATTACTCCGAAGGCACTATTAGTGAATAAAATTAAATATTTATTCAAATATAAATTTTAAATCTTCAAAAAGAATTTAATAATCTGCAGATTTATATTTATCCATCACTTATTTAGATCCAAAGATTGAAATATTTTCATCATAGTGAATATTTTATGTTATATCCTATATTTTTTTTTAAAGATAGCAATCCAAAAATATAACAAGAAAATATGCTTATCATTAAAATGATTGATTCTATTTTCCTTTGATCCATATTGCGGAATTTTAACCATATTTGTTAGAGTCAGACATCAAAATTGAAAAGGAGTTAAATAAATATAAATATATTTTGTTATTCCAATTTATTGAATGTCATCATTTCATAGTTCTTTAAAATATGAGTGTTGGATTTAAAAATATTGAAATATTCGATATTTATCCTTTAAATATAATAAAATGGTTCAAATTTTGGTGACTTACCCATTGCCTATTTTTCTTATGATCTCATATGGAGGCTTTTCGTTGGATGATATATTTTCGACGTTGTTGAATTGAGGAGTTTTGGGATTCTGATTGAAAGGAAGTTTTTTTCCATAAGAACTCCTATTGTTGATTCTATCGACTGATGTTTTCAAATGTTTAAGATTATTCTTCGAAGATATCTCATTATCCATTTATCAACACTAATAGATTGATCAAACTCCTCTATTTTTTTATTATTTAATTAAATAATTGAATATATTTCCCCTTCCACACCAACAACAGAAGGAATTAAATTTTGAGTTTCTTTATCGAAATGTTTTTGCCAAATGCCAATCCTTCAACAAAATGAGGAAAAAAAGAAAATTTCAATTTCAAATTTAAGTATAAATTTAAAACAAAAGATCTCAATTAAAATTAAAGAAGGATAGCTTTCAAATCAACTATTTTTTTTTTTTGAAAAACTTTCTCATCTTCAAATAAATTAGATAGAATTCAAAAGACGATAATCATGTTTTCTTTCAAATTATTTCACTTTGTCTTTTTTTAAAAATTGTAAGAAATCATTGAAAATCTCAAAAAAAAATGCCAAAGTTAATAAAAAATTTGTTTCAGTTTCAAAATGCTTTCCAAAAAAAAAAAAAAATTGAAAAAAGAATACAAAAAGAAACTAAATAAATGGGATTTTTACTTTCATTATTTAAAAGACTTGAAGATAAAAGAGTAGTAATGGTAAAACTAGATTTTAATAAAAATCAACGATAAAAAGATGGATTGAAAAAATTTTGTTTATTTGAAAGATAGGACTAGATAATGCAGGAAAAACGACAATCCTCTATAATCTAAAATTGGGAGGAGTTATTGTAAATAATTGCTTTAATTTTTTTACAAAGAATACTTTTTAATTCTAATTTTAGAGTACAATTCCTACAGTAGGTATTACTATCAACTTCAATATTGATAAGTTTTGTTAACTGTTATTTATTCAAAAAAGGATTCAATATAGAATCTATCCAATACAAAAAATTTGAATTGATAATATGGGATCTTGGAGGACAAAAGAAATCAAGAACGTAAATACATTTTTTTTTTATTTCCTCTCAATATTTTTGCTTTCATAATAATTAATCCAATTTCCTTAATATCAAGATTATGGAAACATTATCTTGTCAATGCAGATGCTATTATTTATGTTGTTGATTCTAGTGATGTGAATAGAATAGAAGAATCAAGAGAAGAATTGAATGATGTATTAAAATCAGAATTTTTAAAGAAAGATTCCAAAGTTTTAATATATGCTAATAAACAAGACATCAAAGATTCTTTCAATCAAAAACAAATATACGATAAATTAAAACTTCAATTTGTAAAACAAACTTTTCATGTTCAACCATGCTCAGCATTAAATGGAGATGGATTAAAGGAAGGATTAGAATGGCTTTCAAATATCATTTAATTTTGTTTTTGTATAAAAGAAAAAAATATTTAACATTAAAACTGGTATATACTCTGCACATTTGTGAGAAAATTAGAAAATTTTTTTTTTTTAGTCGTCAGATTTTACAAGAATCATAAATTAATGATTAGTTAATTTAATATACCGTCGTAAACTTTCATCATTCTAAAAAAAATTTAATTAAGTGAAGACACTATAACCTTTTCTGAAAAGAGAAAAAGATCTCAAATAAAGAAACTTATTTTTCGATTTTTTTTTTTATTTTTTTTATTTTATATTTATATTTATTTTCATTTTTAATATTTTTCTTTATTTTTCTTTTCTTTTTCTCTTTAATTTTTAACAAAAAAGTAATACAAATGGATAGGATGCATTCACATTCAAATAATTGAATGAAAAGCAAAATAATTTTTTTCACATTTCAAAAATTTAAAAATAAATAAAAAAAAGATTAGAGGGAGTTAAATTAAAAGATGATATTGATACTCTCAATTTTTCTTTCAATTCTATCTGTCATATCCATTGTTCTTGCGGTGTATTTAAAAAAATTAAATAAGAGAATTCTATTGAATGACACGAAAATAAATACATCAACACATTTACCCGTTCAATACAATCCATCTTTGGAAATAAAGATATTAAATGAAGAAAGAAGGAAAAAGATCATTTTGCAGCCAGAATCCAAGACATCATTCTTTGAAGAGGAGGATATCCATGAATATGAAGACTATAAAAACTTATCATTTGATAATATGCAAATAAAAAAAGAGGATAATCTCAAAGGAAGTAGAAATAATGGGTAAATTGAAATTTTAAAAAAAGAAATTTGAAGGATATTTAATATTAATTTTATTTTATCAAAGTTATAGTGTCATGAAAGACATCAAAAGAGAAAGGCCCAAAATGGAGGTCAAAAAAGAAAATTGGAAAGACTTCCAGTACTACGCGAGATACAAAGAAGATGTGGAAGATAATAATTACACCACGATAAATGAAATGATGGAGGAAAGTGAGGAGTCAAATTACAAAAACTACAAAAACTACAAAACTGATAGTAGTGGATATTTAATATCACTAAACAATGTAATAATTTTCATAAGTATTTATTATCATTTTTTATTTCTTAAATGAAAAAAATTTCTTATTATTTTTTATTAAAATATAAAGTACATTTTATTTGAAGAATTTTTTTTAAAAAAAAAGACTTTTAAATTAATTCAAATTATTTTTCACATCAAAATTTTTTTACTTCTTAGAATTCTGAACCTACGAATGGAAATAAAAGTGACAAAAACACAATGAGAGAGTCCAAAGAGTCCATGGATCTTTCTATCGATGACTCAAACCGACATGGCGATTGGAACGAGAGGTTTCAGAGAACAATCAAGATGATGAGGGAGTTCACAACAAATACTCCGTTAAGAAGGAGAATAAGAGTATGGAGAGACCTAATCAATTTGTCGCAAGATTTGTATATTCTATTTTTATTATTTTAAATTTATTTTCTTTTTATTTATTTTTAATTTATTTTATTTTCTTTTCTATTTGAATTTATTTGTTAAATTTTTATTTTTTTATTATATTATATTTTATTTTTTTCAAAAAAAAAAAAAACAATATTTTAGTATTTATTCTTCTTGTACCTATGGAAAAATTATCATCAGTGAGATTTTCTTGCCTGACGAAGAAAAAACAATCAAACCAAAAAATATCGTACTTTCTATTTTATTTTTTTTTCAAAAAGATAAAATTTTTAATATTTGTAAACAGGGCGGATATGCAGGAGGATCAAAATTTTTAGTTTCAAATATTTTATTTAAATTTGCAATGGACTCAAACAATCTTTATGGGTAATATAATTAATTAATTTAAATTTTTAATTTTAAAAACCTGTATTTTTTATTTTTATTTAATTAGATTTTTAATGTTTATTTATTTTTTGTTTTTTCTAACTTTTTAAAAATGTTTGTTTTTCATTTTTGTTTTGTTTTTTTTAAAAAAAATATGATTCAATTAATTCTTTTATTTCATTCGTGATTTTTTTATTTTCACTTAGATCTGATTTTGCAGCTGGAAAAGTAGCGGGACACGAGTTGAAGGGGCTCATAAGCTTATTTAATACAGGTGTAACTGACCTTTGTTTTCCTTTGATGGCACTTGTCGACTATCGTGGGTTCAGGTTGTTAGCTATCTCTTTATTACCAATAAGTAAAGAAACCATCGTATTTGGAAGGTAAATTTAAAATTATGATATAATTCAATAAAATCCATCAATAAAATAAAATTATTTGTAAAAACATTGATTCAATTTTTAAACGAAGAAAAAAAAATTTTCAAAAAATACGAAAAAATATAAATAAAAACAAACAAAAAATTGAATGCGAAGAAAAAATTTTTATTGAAAACTAATAAATAAAAAACATCAACATTTTAACATTATTATAAAAATAAATAAAATTAAGAAAATCCTCAAAAAATTTTAAATGTCAACAAAAAATTAAAAAAAATAACAAAAAAAATAAATCTAAATAATCAAATTTTAGTAATGATTATGGGAAGACAATACATCAAACAAATAATCCCACTTTCCTTTCTTCAATGGAACTGGCTGCAAAGAAAATGAATATCAAACCCCACCAATGTGGTACACTTAACAGCAAGAACCCCTCAATGGTCTATGGACCTGTTGATCTTGAAGGACATCTTGCGTCTGATAAAAGATATTATTTGTTGGATTTTTCACGTGTGATGCCACCTGGTAAAAAATTTTATTTTTTATTTAATTATTTATTTTTATTTTTATTTTTATTTTTATTTTTATTTTTATTTTTATTTTTATTTTTATTTTTAGAAACGCCTAAACCTGGAATCCGAATGGCTCATTTATTCAGACTACTAAGACCTGAATTTGTAAAAAGTTATTCAGAGCCACTGTGTTCAGGTAAATTTATTTTTGAATAATATTGATTTATTTCACATTAATATTTTTTAAAAAAAATTATTTTTATTTTTGTTTTTATTTTTGATAATTATTTTTATTTTTGATAATTATTTTTTTTTTTAACATTTTTTTTTTCATATTTTTTTATTTTTTTAAATTTAAATTACTTTTTTTTTACAGATGGATTTAGCGCATTTATCAAAAATCACAGTCCAAAGATACAAAACTCACAACTGAATGAAGCAACTAAATTTCTCCTCAACAACACCGTGCCCCTTTTCGCAGCGGACTTGGTGCAAATGATGAAAGAGACCTCCAGAAAGGGGTTGACCTCTTTGTACGATTTTCGTTTGTCTGAAGCTGTTCATAGAAGAGGAATCAACATTCGTTACATTGGTGCTATAAGACAACACATCGTCAACATTGATGTCAAAACCTATCTTTTGATTGAGGTTGAAACATTATTTTGTTTTTTATTTTTATTTCTGATATTTTTTTTATTTTATTTTCTATTAATTTTTATTTTTATTTTATATTTAAATTATTTTAGATTTATTATTCTTTTCTAAATATTTTTTATTTCAGATTTTTAATTTATTTTTTAATTTATTTTTTATTTTTTTTAATTTTTAATTTTTTAATTTTTAATTTTTTTAATTTTTTAATTTTTTAATTTTTTAATTTTTTAATTTAATTTTTAATTTTTAATTTAATTTTTAATTTTTAATTTTTTCAATTATTTTTTATTAATTTTTTGTTTTTATTTTATGCAACTCACATTTAATTTTTCCTCTTTTTTACTCTTATTAATTTTTTAAAAAAGATGTTTGCAAGAGTAATCAAGAACTTGTTGAAACTCCAACTTAGAGAGAAAATGAAACAGCTGAAATTTCCTTTAGAAGAACCTTACAGGAGACTGGTGATAGAGTATCTCAACCTAGTGTTTGGAGACAACGACGCCTCAGAGTTGCATTGGGATACTGTTCTCAAAGAAAATGTCAAAAATTTTTATCTCAATTCTCTATCTCCTAAGGGTATTTTTAATTTTTTTAATATTTTAATTTTATTTATTTTAATTTTTAATTTCATTTAATTTTAATATTTAATATTATAATTTTATTTAATTTTAGTTCCATTTTTATTGATTTATTTAATTCAATTTATTTAATTTATTAAATTATTTAATTCATTTTATTTATTTAATTCATTTTATTTATAATTTATTTAATTCATTTTATTTATAATTTATTAAATTATTTAATAAATTATTTTTAAGAAATTTTATTTTTAATTTATTTAATTTATTTTATTTATTGAATGAATTTAATTTATTAATAAATTATTTTTTAATAAATTTTAATATAATTCATTTAATTTATTTTATTAATGAATGAATTTATTTAAATTTATTAAATGAATTTATTTAAATTTATTAAATTTAATAATTCATTTAAATTTAATAAATTTTATTTTTAATTTATAAATTTATTCAATTTATTTCTTTTGATTTTTTTAATAAATATTTTAAAAGAAATGAGCGAAGAGTTCCACATAAAATCCATTTTGACTTATTTTTCAGACCCAAATATGGACGGAAAGTATTTATTGTTCCACCGCATTCAAACCATGACAGGCCTAAAGTTTTCCCCACAAGTCCTAAGAGAACTTAGAGAAAATCCAAACTGTTGGGTAACAATCCCAAACAAAAAAAAAATTTTTTTGATTATTTTATTTTAATTTTTTTTAATTTTTTAAATTTTAAAATGTTTTTTATTTATTTTTATTTATTAATTAATTTAAATATGTTTTGATAAATTCGTTAAAAAAAATAATTTATTTGTTATTTTTATTTATAGAATTACATTTTTAGTTTTAATTTTGATTTTTGATCTAACAATTTGAATTTCTTTGTTTTTAATTTAATTAGTTAATTATTTTATTTTAAATTTAATTATTTTATTTTTAATTTAATTATTTTATTTTTTTTATTTATTTTAAATAAAGGTGCCAAGAGGAGAAAAACCATTCGATGAATCAGATTTGGAGGAAGTGGGGTTGAGGGTGAAACACATGAACATCATCAGTCATGCACAAGGATACATCTACAAAACCAAAGCTGATGAAAAATTCGGTACTGATCCCCTCGCTTCCATGAGATTTTTAAAGATGGCAATAAGCAATTTTGAAGAAGCGTAAAATCAAAGTTTCAATTTAAATTTTTAAAAACAAGATTATTTGTTCATTTATATTACTTTTTTTATTTTTATTATTTTTATTTTTAATTATTAACTTTGGATTTTTTTCTTTATTTTTATTTTTAATTATTTACTTTTCATTTTTTTATTTATTTTTAAAATTTTTTATTTTTATTTTTTGTTTCATTTTTTTTTTTATTTTTTTTTTTTTTTCATTTTTTATTTTTTATTATTTCATTTTTTATTTTTTATTATTTAATTATTAATTATTTTTAATTTATTTCCAAATTTTATTTTAAAATTGAGTTTTATTCATTTTATATTTTAATTTTTTTATATGGTTAGATTGGACACAGACCCACACAACCACGAAACACTTTGCAACTTGGGAGAGACCTATGTGAGGCTCATAGAGTGTGAGTCGAGGCATTTATTGGACTTGAAGCTTGATCCTGAAACAAGACAAGTTCAAGTTGCCAAATCCTACTTTACAAGAGCTTTGAAATGTAAAAAAAAATAATAAAATAAAAAATAAAAAAATAAAAAAATAAAATAAAAAATAAAAATAAAAATAAAAAAAAAAATAAAAAAAAAAAAAAACTTTTAATTTTACAAAAAATTTTTTATAATTTATTAGCATCTCCTAACAACTCTAATATCCTCTTTCAATATGGGAGATTCTTGGATAAGTGTGGGTTGCCTGAACAAGCAGAGGAGTTCTATCTAAAGTCTCTTGAAGCTGATCCCAACAACGACTCTTGTCTTCATGAGTACGGAAATTTCTTGCAAGAAAGAGGTAAAAAAAAAAAAAATATTAAAAAAAAAAAAATAAAATTAATAAAATAAAATATTAAAAAATAAATAAATAATAAATAATATAAATAAAATATAAAAAATAAAATATTAAAATATTGATAAAAAAATAAAAAAATTTTTAAAAGGTTTATATGAGATGGCTGAAAAGTTTTACTTGAGATGTGGTAAAATCACTATGGTTGATGAAAAAGATTCCAAAAAAAGAAAGCTTGTCATTGACAAGGAAGTTGTCGGTAATAATGCAGTGGAGAAAAATCAAAAAGAAAAAAAGAAGAAAACTATCTCTTGGAACAAAAATTTATTTTAAAATTATTTAAAATAAAAAAAAATGTCAAATAAAAAAATTGTTTGTAAAAATATTTTTTTTTAAATTTTTTTATTTATAAAATAACACAACTCATACAACATAATTTATTTTGGGGAATATCTTTTTCACTATCTCTGGGATTTGAAGACTCAACATCATCAAATAAATCACCTTTAGAATCAAAACTCATTGATTTAAATCTGTTTCTAAGATTATTGTTGATTCCATTATTTTTTTTAATATTGGAAGAAAAATCTCCGACAGACTTTCTTTTCTTTATCGGAACTATATTATTTTCTTCCTCCAAACCTTTTCCTGTCAAAAAATCTATTGAAAAGTCTCGACTTGGTGAGTTGTTTTGAAGTAGAAGCTCTTCTTCTTGATTCCTTTTTTTTTCATTACCAACATCTAAGTTTTCTTTATCAAATTTATTCACCTTTTTTTTTTTTGGTATTTTAAGTTTTTAGATAAGTTTTGTTTTTAAATGAAATCTTTTTATTTGATCGTTTTGTTTATATTTGAATTTATTAGTTAAACGGGAATTAAATTTTTTGATTGTAAATTTCCATAGAAAGAATTTTTGAAATAAATAAGATATTTGAGGATTTTTTGAATAGATATGTTTATGAATAAGGTAAAAAAATCATTATATTAATCAAAAAAAATTTTTGAGCACTAATTCTTTATTCAAGGAAAAAATATGTAATGATATATGGGTAGAATTCATATTTAACTCTATTTCAAAAGAATTATTAAATATTTTATCTTTTTCACTTTAATTTATTTACCTCTATCATTTCAAATGAGGAATGATTGTTATTATTGTTAGATCTCGAATTCTCCCTCTCAGATCTCAATGTCCTCCTTCTCATGAAATTAGATTTCTCCAATCTCCTCTCTAACATATCGATATAATCGTTCTGAGGCAACATATTGCCAAAGATGGGAGTGGAAGAGTTTTTCTTGATGGGCCTAGTGATAGATGGTACGAAATTAGATTGATTGGGATTGTTCTCGTTAGTCATTGGCTGTTTACGCTTGAAATGTTCGAATTCAGATGGATTGAGGAAGAATTGGATCTCAGGGATCATATTGGGTGGCACATTCTGATTGCTATCTTTCATATTTCCATTCATATTATGTTTTTCTTTGATATTCTCATTTTCCTCTTTATTTTCTTCTCCTATTGTTGTATTGTTCATATCTCTTTTTTATTTTCAAAAGAATATAAATATATAAATATTTGTTCAGTGTTTGTTTTTGTGATCGATTTGATTTATATATATAATGCTTGATAATTCCTCCTTTTTCTTATTTAATCTCCCTTTGTTTATATTTTCTTTTTCAGATATACAATAAAAATCTTCAATATAAATTTTTTTTTATTTTTTTTTCATCTTGCTTTCACTCTTCAATCAAAAATTTGAATTATATAATCAATTATAGAATGAATTTCAATCACAATATATATTTGAAGAAAAGAAATAGGGTAAAAATTAATTTTCTTTTTAAAATAACCCAAAATAATGAAGAGAATTGAAATAGATTTTGGATTGTTGAAGTGATTTCAGATTTAATTACACTGAGGGTGATTATAAGTTGAATAATTTTAACGGAATTGAGAAATAGGGAAAGAAAAATAAAAATTTTGTGAAACATCTAATTTCTTCAAAAGAAAAAAAAAAATCTGAATTAAATTTAAATAATGAAGAAAAAATCAAAAGAATTACCATTACAAAAGGTAATAGTTGTGGGAACGGGTGCTGTTGGAAAAAGTTCTTTGACATTGAGATTCATGTACGATAATTTTGAAGAAGTCTATGTAAGAAGAAAAATTTTAAAAAAAAAATTTTTTTATCCCTCTTCCATTCATGAAAAATTAAATTCAAATGTGCTATATTGAGCAATATCTTTAGATATTTTAACTATTCTATCATTTATTCTTGAATATTTTACCCTAAAATTTTTTTTATTTTTTGATAGGATCCAACTGCAGCTGATTCATACAGAAAAATGATCACAATAGATGGTGAAGAAATGAACCTTGATATTCTTGATACAGCAGGGTATAAAAAAATAATATATATTTATATTTTAAAAATGAAATCTAAAAATATTTAATAATCAACAAATATAACGAGATATCCATTGGATGTCTTATTTCAAAATTTTAGATGGATTTATTAGATGAAATTAATTTATAATCATAATTTGACAAAAATAAAATCAAAATTTCCCGAACAAAATAAACATAAACTTTAAATAAGTCCTTATAATTTAAATTTTATTATTAATGAATCAAATTATAGACAAGATGAATATGCATCGATGAGAGATTCTTACTATAGAACAGGAGAAGGATTTTTGGCTGTGTATTCCATCATAAATAGAAAGAGCTTTGATGAAATCACAAAATTCTATGAACAAATCTGCCGTGTAACTGAAAAGGTAGAACTCCCATTCGTGATTGTTGGAAACAAATGTGATTTGGAATCACAAAGACAAGTGCAAAGAACTGAGGGAGAGGAATGGGCTGCCAAATATGGTTTCCCTTTCTTTGAGGCTAGTGCCAAGACTAATATCAATGTCAATGATTGCTTTATCACCCTTGTTAAGCGTGTTGTTGAACATAAATCCAAGAATGGTTCTGGCCAGAAGAAGAATTGTATATTATTTTGAAATTTCTTTTTTTTCCAAACCCCATAAAAAAAAATCCTTTTTCCAAATAAAAATAATGAATTGTATTATTCTTTTTTAAAAATACTTTATTCTTTTTATTCCTTATATCTGTTGTTTCCAAATATATAAAAAAAATATATTTTTAAATTTTATATCTGTTTAGAATTGTATATGTATGCAATAAACGATAATTATTGTCTACAGGGTAATTCTTGTTTTTATATGGATCTCTTCCTATTCTTTATATTTACAGGAAAAATATAGAGGAGCTTGTGGACCAATATTTGTTTGTTTGTAAAGAAATTAAAAGTTTAATTAATCTTCTTTCAAAATGAAAAATTTAAAATTTGAAACAAATAAGGGTTTTTTTTTTTTATTTTAAATTCTTTTTGGAACTAATGTTTTATTTGGCTAAATGCAAGATGAATGATCTTCTCATTTTCACCGATTTAAAACCTTTTTTTAAGATCATTTTCTTTAAATTTTTTTGAAAGAATAAATGAAAAGGAAAAAAATTTAAAAAAAAATGAATAAAGATGAAAACATTGAAGCACCAAGCAGAAATCCCTTACCCAAATTCATGTTAAACAATAACAGGATTCAAAGAACACAATCAATTCCTTCTCCATTTTTAAAGAATTCTCCACAAACAACCACAAATACAAATGAAGAATTATCTCCTTCTGTATTACCCACATTTAGTAATCATCCTGTTGTGAAGGTAGATATCAAACCCAAAATGGTTAATAAAGATATAAAACCAGTGATGCCTCCTAAGAATCTTCAAAGGCTATCCCAAAGACCCAAATCATCAGATTTTGGAAATCCCTCCAAGGAGATGAATGATGAATCTCCGACCCCTCCTATATATCCCATCAAAAAAAATGTTGGGATGAATATGGGCAAGAGATCGAATACATTGGTGAATCCCACACTGCCCTTCATGATAAAGAACGTAAACAATAGTAATGGCAAAATTGAAAATAATCTCAATGAAATATTGAGCAAACAATTAAGTATTGATAGAAATATTAACAATACTAATACTGATAATGAAAATAATAATAATATAAACTTCAATAATATCGAAAACAACAAGATCCATATTACTATCAACAATAATATAGAAAATAAGAATCCAAATGGAAATATAAATAACATTGAAAATAATCTCAATGAAATTTTAAGCCAACACAATGAAGATAAAAGTATTGAAAATAATAATAATCCCAATCTCGTTAATACCAGCAATGCAAATCTGAATAATCAAATGATAGGAGAATTGATGCACAGAAACTCCAATTCCTTCCCCAAAAACAAAATTAATCAAAATCTTAACCTTCCCCTCAAAAAAACTCCCACAAACAACGAAAACTTCTTCAATCACAACATCAACATCATAAATACCAGCGGTGAACTTTCAACATCTTCTAATAACCTTTCTCCCAGAAAATCTCTTAGCCCTCGTATTTCTCTTCCTAAAAAACTTCCTGTCAAAACTGTAGGTATGATGAGAAATGGACCTCCCACCAAATCTGCACCTCCTCCATCCAGGCCTCGTATAAAATTTTTTTTTTCAAACACATTCATATCAAAAGTTTTTTTTGTTTAAAAATTTAAATCCTTTTCATGTTTATTGTTTTTTTTTTCTTTTCGATTCCTCATTATTTTTTCTTTCATTTTTTCATGTTTCATTTTTAAACTTTTAATTATATTTACATTTATTTCATTAAAATTTTTGTTAAATATTTTGTTATAAATTTTTAAATCTTTTCATTAGATTAAATAAATTTTTTAAATTTTCTTCGTTTTCTTTCTCTTCAAAACATCTTTTTGAACTTTTTTACTTTCTTTTTTAAAAAATAGCACCAACAATCAAAAAAGAAGAAACAGAGGAAGAAAAATCCATCAAAAAAAGACGCTATGCATCTGCAGAAATAGTTTCCACAGAGGAACGTTACTTTGAACAGCTCAATATGATGGTCACGGAATATAAGCAGCCTCTGGAAGAGAAGGGGATCGATTGTAACAAGATTTTTGGCAATATAGCTTCTCTCATTCAGTTGCATTCTCATTTTTTGAAAGATTTACAAAATATACACAAGGATTGGGATCCTGTTACAAGGTACTTCAAATTAAAAAATTTTTTTTTTAAATCAAAATTATTTTAATTTATAACATTTTTCAATACGTCAAATTGATGAAGAAAAATGTTGATAAAAAAAATTTATTAATCAAAAAAAAATAAAAAGATTTGATTCTTTTTTTTTTTCTTTTCAAAATTATGCATCAATTTAAAAATATTAAAATGATATAAACTTTTATTAAAATCAATTTTTTTAATTTTTAAATTGAATAGCGAAATGGGAGTCGCAAAAGTTTTGTTTGATTATTCGACTCCTTTAAAAATTTATGTTGAGTACATCAACCATTACGACTTTTCAATCAAAGCTTTGCAAGCTTTGTTGGACAACCCCCAAACACACGAAATAATCGAAAAACTAGGATCGTAAACTTTTTT